>JADRCO010002629.1:0-12931 GCA_021464525.1 Rhizophagus sp. LPA8_4_AMF
TAGCCAAAAATCGGCTATCTGATTTATTGCCAATTTTTACTTATTTGACGTGTGAATGTATTAGTACTAAGTAATTTTATGTCAAAGTCAAAGTAAATCATGTAATTGGTTAAATTAGAAAAACATTGAATTATATTCATATTGATGCAAATAAAAAGTCTATTATTAGTCACAATGATGGGTAATTACATTATTATTTTATTAATAAAACTGGTACTTATATATGGATTACTAATTAATTATCTTAGGTGAAACAGTTTATAAAAATACGAGTCAATATAATTTTCTAGTAATAATTAACAAAGAACATGTAATAATATGCTAATATGTTATATGTATCAAATATAAGTTAAGATTATCTTTACTTAATCACTGTATTTTCTTAGATAAAAGACAAAAAAATTATTTTTAGTAAAAGTATATTAAAAATATCAAGATGTTATTTAATGTAAATTACAGAACAAAAAAGAAACAGAATTAGTAAGATAGAAAAAGAGTAAGATTTTACTTAATTTAATAATAAACTAGTGACAATCCGTTGCTTCACACCAGATCAACCCTATAAAAAAAGAATGGAAATTAGTTGTCATTGAAAATGTTTGGAAAATGAAAATGCCAGTAAATTGTAATATTCCAGGCACATTTTCCTGACATTTTCCGGACACCTGGATGTTTTATGGACATTTTTGCCAACAATTTCTGGACATTCTTTTTTATAGGGTAATGAACCTTAAATGATATAGTAAATAAAATTGTGCGCAAAATAGCATTCTGACATTCTTAAAATTATCATCATAATTGTGATAATATCGTCAAATGATCAACACTCATGCGAATCTAATAATCAAATCATTTTAGAAAAAAATCATAATTAAGGTATTCATTTAAACCATAAAATATCAAATGAACTATATTAGTTAATGAGATCCAAATTCTTTATTATTGAAATGTGGTTATTTAGAATAAAATTTAATTCACATATTTAAATTTAAAATGTACATCCAAAAATAAACCACTATACAAACCCTTGATTAGTGCCTCAATCCGTTTCTCATTAATCTGGATGAATTGGATGAATCCAGATTTTTTTTATCCTGATATCCAGGTTTTGACCCAGTTTTTGATCCAGTTGAAAAATATCCAGTTTGAACTGCAATCCGGATGGAAATACATATGAAAAAAATACTTTAAACAAAATTTTTACATTAAAGTGTATTAAAACATTAGGGTAGGCGTTAGAGACATTAAATCCACAGAAAAAATGCCTTTGAAGTCAAAATATAACAATTTTTTAACGTCAGAAACGTTAAATCTGCGAAATAACATATCCAATATTAAATCAATTAAATTTAATGTCAGAGCCGTTAAATCTGCAGAAATTTATCTCCCGACATTAAAATAATAAGACTTTAACATCAGTGATGTTATTTTCACATTTTATTCATTTATAAATACAATGTTAAATTAAAAAAAATAGATTTGTTATTTTAACATTTTTATTTTATTTAACTGTTAGATTATTATATAATAATGAAAAGAAAAATATACTGATAATAAAAGTCAATAGCAATAAAAAAATACTAAAAGAAATGAAAGAAGATAAAATAGAATAAAATTAAGCAAAAAGGACAAAATAACACAAAAAAAAAGCAAAAAACATAAAAGATGAATGAAGAATGCATGAAAAAAGAGGAGAGGATGAAAACAGAATGAAGAAAAGGAGAGTAAGAAAAGGAGATAAAAGGAAGTGGAAAAAAAAAGAAAGAGAAAAGTGAAAGATGTGAAAAAAGAAGGAGGAAATGAAAAAAGAAAAGGTTGACAAAGAAGAATGAAAAGAAAGAAGCAGAGAAAATGAAAATAATGAGAAACCAATACAGAAAAGGGATGAAGTATGAAATAAAGGAAAAGTAATCCATAAAGTAAGAGTAAAACCATATAGAAAAGAAATAAAGTTAGTAAAAAACCGAAATGCATGCAAGAAATATATAAAAAAAAATGTACAGTGTCCTAATCATAGAATTGAAAGAACTTAAGGACCTAGAAAGAAAGAAAATGGAAAGGAAATTAAAAGCAAAAGGTCAAATAAACTAACAAAAAAAAAGAAAAAAACATACTGGCCACCAGTAATAATTATTGAATTTTCAATAAAATTGCTGCGGTGAATTATGAAAATTGTCTTTGATAATTTTGGCCAAATTTGTATATTGGCATAAAAATCTGGCCGGCGCTATAAATTCTGGCCCGAATTATTGCCGATCAGTTGTAAATTCAATCCGGATTTCGGTTTCTATCCGGATTATTTGACCCAGATAAAAATCTGGATCAATTCGGATAAAATCTGGATTTTTTTTGTATAACCCGGATGACGGTTTTCATGCACTACCCTTGATCATAAATAGATCAGACGCAGCAGGCATGTCACGGGTTTTAATGTTTCATTCACAGTTCAAATTATTTATACAGTAAACGTGACATTAAATTTTTTTAATTATATAGATGAATGAATAAAACATGAATCTTTTTTTTAAAATTTAAATAAACAAAAAATTTTTTTAATTTTAGTTCCAATAACCCAGTATTATATGTTAAAAAATTGGTTTACATTTTTAAATTAATAAAAGTAATGAAAGCACTTTCTCCTTATTTTGATTTTATATTTATTCAAATTTCCATATATGCGGTGTGGTGGAATTATTGGTATACTACATAAATCTTTAGTACAATATAGAGTTACATTACATTGGTGAATAAATATAGATAAATTTTCATGTTCCAATAAAATTCCGGTTACCTTGGTTACCTTCAGTGATCAAAGAGAGTTAATTTAAAGCGGCGCTAGTAAAGGGTTTAGAAAAGGTTTTGGTCAATTTTCACGATTTGAAAGAGAAGTTGTTAGGTAAGATTAGTTATCAAAAATAGTTAGATAACAAAAATTCTATATGTATTTTTTAGATAGGACACTTTATTGACTAGATGTTTCACATCTACATTTGTGGTTTGATACGCATGGCGATTATGTCACACACCATTAAAAAGTTATTTTTTTTAAAAAATAAAAACTAAAAAACTCTTTACACTACTCAAGAAAAATATTTACGCGCATAACCAAACCATTTCATATCCTAGAAATGAATTAGTAGATTAGGAGTAAACATTATTAGTGATTCTAAGATGAAACAATTTTAATTATAGCCAGAGCAGAATCAGAGCTGTTTAGAAATCTGTTACCCAGTAAGATCAAATTCTGTATGGGTCAAAAATATGCAATTAAAGTTATATGTTCGCACCATTTGATCTGCTCGAGAGTTTGTATATTATTAGCCCATTTTTTATAAAGACAAGAATCCCAAGGTTATTAGGATAGTGACAGTGTCTACAATGCATATAGCACAAGAGCCATTGAAAGAATAGAGAGAGTAGAGATTTAAGAGCTCTGTTACTTATATATAATTATGGATTGATTCTTGTCTTTCCATTACATCAATACAGTAAATACTACGATCTTATTTTGCAACAGGAACAAAAATTTCAATCATGTGCAGCTGGTAATTGCATTGCTCCTGCTGAATACTTCAAGCCATTAGTAGTCCTATAAGTGATGTCGTTCATGCAGTTCACGATAGATATTCTACCCTTTCATTCATAATGGACAATAGATGTGCTAGGTCTTTTCAACTTATTGCACAATCTTTACACATGATTGAAATTGAATTAGAAAATTTTATATCACTCCTACCACAATTCCTAAATACTTGAGAGAAGATGATGAAGTTCCTGAGGGTCTCATAGTATTGGTTGAATATGTTTTTACAATCATAGAGAGATGATGTAGAATTATTCCATCGTAATAATAAACTTGAAATTTGTCTTTTAAACCTACACGATTGCTAAATTACTCGTGTTATCAATCTCTCAATATCAAACTCATCTTAGCTAAGGCCTTTAACACAGTGAAATAGGTTTGTTGATGATATGTAATATGATTATACTTCAAAATATCAACTATCTCAATTTAATCCTTCATATAATATCAATGGCACATTTTCTCTATTATTTATTCATAGTAAGTTTCTATTGATATGTTAATATTTAATTACTGAAAAATAATTGCTGTTAAAGAAATTGGAGGAAAAGAAGTACGATGATATTTTATTTTTATTGTCCAAAGCGGAGCGGAGGACATTTACGTTCAGGCTTCAAACTTGCAATGTTCGTCCGTCCATCCAGAATGTGATCTATGTTAAGCACGAAATTTTCTTGCAGCACCATCTTAAGGTATATTTAGGAAAGCTTTACAATATTTTCCTCTAATGCACCATTTAGGATATGGATAGGAAGGTGATTTAGGAAAAGACTAATTTATGTTTCATGTAGCTAATTTAGACTTTAAATTAAACTATTTCTAATTGATTGAGCTTAGTAAATATATTAATTAATTGAGTTTAGTAAAATACATATGAACTAACATTAAAAAAGACTGTTGTGGAGCTTGGGGAAAAGAGTATGCTTCTGGTCTCACATTTGTGGCAATTTCACGGTCTGTTCTCTCAAAAATATTCTATTTAGATCATTTTCATTTGAGAAACTTAAGCGTATCAAAAAATGTACAAGAGAGAATCGATGAGGAGATGCAATTAACTTCTATGATCTTTAATTAAGCTCAGTAATTTATTTATTTATTGTATTTTTTTTAATTAATTCACTTATTATGTTTCTTATTTATTTGTATATAATCTTGAGCACTTCTTTAATCAAAAATTAATTGTTGTTCGATTTATAAAAGTTCATTCAATTAGTTATACTAGAAATGTAATGCTTAAAATAAATTGAAACACTAGAGTTGTGAAACCTGCTTTGAACCCTTTAACGGTTCCCATCACTAGTTTTATTATTTTTCCTGTGATAATTAAATGTTATTGAATCTACAGATGTTATGCAAATGTTATTATTATTATTATTTTTTTATAAAAAAAAATTTCAATATATGACACTACTTGTCAGGTTACCGAGCTGACTGTTTAAAGACTTTGCTCTTCTTATTTTTATTGGTTCTTTATTATCTTTTAATTGTCCTATACAAAAAGTGTATACGTATTTTATATGGAATTTATACTGAAAATACGTTTGTATACTGAAAGATACGTTTTGCATACTGAGAATACTGAATTGGACAAATTTTCGTATCTCAGTATATACGTTTTTTCAGTATCAATCCATATAAAAACCACGTCTTTCAGGGTACAGAAAATTTATCTCTCAGTATATATACAAACGTATCTTTCAGTATAAATTCCATATAAAAAGCGTATCTTCTTTTTTTACAGGGCTGTTATTATTATTACTAGTCTTATTAAATAAAGAATAATTTAATATTTGAACAAATTAATGCTTATTTAAATCAAAACTTTATAATCAGGTTATTTATAAATAGTCATTTATTAACCAAAGGTGCAGCGCGGAAAAATTTTAAGTGAAATGATGAAAATCTAATTTCATAAGTTTGGCAAACTTACAAATTTGTTTTATTTATTTTATAAAAAGTAGAACTTTGTAATTATTTGTACATAAAAGTCAAATGTGATTTATTATATTAGTTTTAACTCTCAGTTTTCAGCAATAACTAAATGAATTGCAAAATTTATCGCAGAACTAATCAAACAAGTTAAAATTACATGAAGATTTGAACTATTATTTCTTTTTATAATTTTCTTTATAATAAACAAGTTATCGTTGATGCTCAACAATAGTAATCATGCAGTCATTTAAATCTTCTAATACATAAAAATGTTAAACAAATAAATTTTTGTGATATGTATTATAAAAAATTAACTTTATATACATACCTTCATCCAAAATATCATTTTTACCACTCAAAATCTCATTCAATTTAAGTGAACTAACAAACATTCTACTTGTATTACAAGATTTTGGATGACATTTAATTTCTGGTTCATTGTCTGTAAAATAATGGAAAAATAATAAATATTGAATGATTATAATTTATAGATAAGTAATACTGTAATTAAATTACCAGGAACAGGTATTCTCTTATCTTCATCTTCTTCAATTGGATATTTTTTATCCCATTCATCAAAAATATTTTCTAATTTTTCGGCAGTTGGTCTTTTTTCAGGATCATTATCCCAACATCTTTTCATTAATTCAACATATTCAGTCATTGTTCCTTTTATAATTTTTGGTCTATCACCCCTGCAAATATTTAAACAAAGACTTAAATCATGCGGAATATCATAATATGCTGGGATTCCTGATGTCATTTCCCACATAATAATTCCAAAACTATATATATCAGCTGCTTTTGTGTATGGCTTACCACGTAATACTTCTGGTGCTATGTAAGGAATAACTCCACATATTTCATCATTTTTGTTAGGTTGATTAACTAATCTACATAATCCAAAATCACTAATCAACAATACATTTTTAGTAAGATAAAGTAAATTTCCATCATGAAAATCTCCATGAATTAAATCTAAACTATGAATGGCATTAAGCTGCCTTGAAATATCCCATAAATTTCGAAATTTATCATTAGGATTATATTTTAATATCGATAAATTATTTCTTAAACTACCATTGAATGCATACATCATTACAACCATATAATTTTTCGTAACTGGATTTTGTGTTATTCCAAGTAACGGGATAAGAGAAGTAAAATTTGACCATGCCTTATGCTGACATTGTAAATGTAATTTCCACTGTATATAAATAAACAATTATATATTTGAAATTATTATTAAATTAAAATTTTCTGATTACTGTTATATAGAAGATATAATTGCTTACCTCATTCAAAAAATCCTTACCAATCTTTGATGAATCACTTAAGCTTTTAAGTATTACCCAATAGCCTTGCTTTCCATTATTATTGTGAGAATTTTTAAATTGAGGATAATTTATATCTTTACGATTCCAATTTTGCTTTTCGTAATCCCAGTTTAATATCCGTCCATCCAACCAAATTGCTTCATAAATTACGCCAAACCCACCCTTAGCTAAGTATTCAATATTTATTAATCGATTATAAGGTATCCATTCAAGTAATTCAAAATTATTATTCGCATTTAATTGAGTTACTTGAATAAATTTATCTATATGCTCGTTTCCACTAGTCCAATTATGAAAATTTCGTTGAAATTTTTCGGAATTGCAATTTTTGCACCAGTTAGTCCACATATTTGGTTCGTCACATTCAGGACATAAGCCATATTCTAGACTATCATATATGTATTGTTCATGTGGACCATAACTATTATCATCATTTAAACTGATATTATTTAATTCATTATTTGGTTTTACCAGATTCGTCATCTCTAACATTAATGAATTTTAACAAAAGAAAAAAAATATATTTTTTTCATATTCCATAATGAATTGGGAAAATTTGAAATTTAAATATCATCTTATATATTTTATTAATTTTGAAATTTATTCTCACGCAATAATTATTTTCTAGTGAAAATCATGTGAAGTAAATCTCACCTGATGTAACAATCATCAGGTGAGATGTAGAATTATTCGATTTGCTAAAATTATGCAGATCGCCACGATCACGTCTTAAATAACATATGATTACAGATTCCCACGTTCCACTTAAAAAATTCATAGCCTCATTAGCCGAAAAAATCCTGACCTAAACTTAGTTGAGAAATGGGAATCATCTGGTGAGGATGAAAATAATTGTTCATTGTTATACCTATCAAGCAACATTTAATATCAAAAAATAATTGATAATGTGAAGGATTCGTAAAAGAGGATATTCCGGAATATTATAGAAATTGATCGAATTGATCGACACCATGCATTGGGTAAAAAACTAGATGTTTTTGATCCGTTTTTATTTCGTACTTTCCAAAATAAAAATTTCAATTTGGGATCTGAAATGTGATCATCATTATGACAAGTTACGCTGATTTAAAAATGTGCTGATTTTTGTGTCATTATAATAATCAATGATTATATATTGTAAATTTTAATATTAAAATCAGAATCTAATATTAGATTTAATACAAACTTATGAAGGTTCATTTTTACTTCAGGAAGAATCCAGAATTCATTATAATTTAAATGGCACGACTGTATGTCGATCACAACTTCATTTCATTGGCTAAAATAAAATCACATCATCCGAAAATAAATTTTAAAATACTATATAAAACAACTGGCATATACGAAAATTCATTATTTCGATTCAATTTAATAATGAAATAATAAAAAAAAACTAATGAAATGAATGGTAATATTTCGAATAATAAATCTTCCCTTTTTTTATATGAAATCAAACGCGGTTATACCAGTTATGGCTTATGTCCTGAATGTAATCAATCAAATACAGGCGAGAATTGGTGCAAGGAATGTTATTCCAAAAAGTTTCAACAAAATTTTAACAGTTGGACTAGTGAGAATGGATATATTGATAAGTTTATTCAAGAATCGCAAATAAATGCAAGAAATAGATTTGAATTACTTGAATGGATTCCTTATGATCGATTAAGAAATATTAGTTACTTAGCTAAAGGTGAATATGACACTGTTTATAGAGCAACTTGGTTGGATGGATGGATAATGCACTGGGATTATGAGGAACAAGATTGGAAGAGACTTGTAGATGAACAAGGTTATAAAGAAGCAAATAATCCTGAAATATATGGCTATCAGGTAGCGTTTAAAAGTTCATCAAAATTTGATGAAAATGTACTTAATGAGGTAAGCAACAATGTTATTCTTGAATAATCAATACATATAATTTTGTTATACGAATACATATTTATGCTCATTTTAAAATACAGTGGAAATTACATTTACAATGTCAGTGCGAAGCATTATCAAATAACACATCTCTTATTCCACTACTTGGAATAACACAAGATCCGTATACATCAAATTATATGATTATAATGCCTAACGTATCTTTCGACAATTTAAGAAATAATTTATCAATAAAAAAAGATAATCCAAATGATAAATTTTACAATTTGTGGGATATTTCAAAACAGCTTAAAGCTATTCATAAATTAAATCTAGTTCATGGCAATTTTCATAGTGGAAATCTGCTTTATGCGACTCATGATTCAATAATGATTAGTGATTTTAGATTATGTAGATCAGCTAACCAACCAAATATAAATAATGATATATATGGACTTCTTCCTCACTTTGCGCCAGAAGTTTTAAATGATAAATTATATACAAAAGCTGCTGACATATATAGTTTTGGAATTCTAATGTGGGAAATGACATCGGGAGTCCCAGCATTTCATGATATCCCTTATGATTCAAATCTACGTTTAAATATTTGCAAGGGGGATAGACCAGAAATTATAGAAGGAACAATTCCCGAATATGTTGAATTAATGAAAAAATGTTGGGATAATGATCCTGAAAAAAGACCAACTGCCAATGAATTAAGTAATATTTTTTATAAATGGAGTAAAAAATTTCAGATGGAAAAAAATGATGAAAGGAGGATACCTGCTCCTGGTAATTATAATTCCTATTAGATTAAAATTATATTTATTTATTGTGTTTCATTTAAATGTTTATTATCAATTTATAGCAAGAACAGAGTCTTACGGACTTCTGGACACAAAAATGACTTTAGCTGAGAGTGAAGTAAGAGGAAAGTCATTGGGCTCTAAGAAAAAATTTCGCAAGAAAATTATGAAGCAGGAAGTAGAGAATAAGCTAAAAACTATGTGTCTTCCAAAACCTATAGGTATAAATGCAAATAATAATTATTCAAGGCTCATTGAGAGTATACGTACGTCCATTACTGTAAATTATATGCAAGTTACTTTTTACCATAGATATTATTCTAATCAAATCAATTTTTCAATTACATAACTAGTTGAAATGAGTCTTAAAGCTAAACCTCTTACTCACCATGGTAGGTAACGTAGATTGGTTAAGTGTGCAACGTAGGGTAGTGAAAATTTACATAATTACGTTACTCCCTTTAACAAGGCACGGAACGTAAAATGAAATTTTTTTACCTGACGTTACTCTATTTTTATATAATATTACATCATCTTACGTTTTTTATCTTCTTTTTTAGTGGATTTTCTAGAGCATTTAAAACAGGCAAGTGTGTTTTTTTAATTGGCTTTAAAAAAAAATGTTCCTAACGTTTGATTCCTTTTTTTTCTAGGAACGCAGTGTTCCTTATACAACCCGGATTTTTAAAGGTAAATTAGGAAATGGGAAATTTGTGCTTTTTTTTTTATTTATTGATTTTAAAAAAGCGTTTCTAATATTTCATCTCTTGTCTTTCTAGAGACGTCGAGATCCTTACATAAGCCGAACTTTCAAAAAGATAAATTGGGAAGAGGGAAGGTGTATGTCTATTTATTTTATTTATTTAATTTTAAAGAAACGGTTCTAACGTTCATTTCTTGTTCTTTTCTAGAAAGATAGACTTTAAAGGTAATTAGAAAGGGAGGAGTGTGGGTATTTTTTTATTAATTGATTTTTTAAATTTCATTTCTTTTCCTTTCCAAGGATGTAACTTGCACATATCAGTTAGATAAATTGAGAATTAGGAAATAAGAAAAAAGTTGACGCGTTTCTGTTTTTTTTATCTTTTTTATTCATTTTTTTATTTTGTTTTGCTAATTTTGATTCATTTGCTAGTTTCTTATTTTATTGTAATATAAAATTTTTTTGAAGTAATTTGCACATTACATGAATAAGTCAATAAAATTATTTTAATCTTTTTGTAAAGTATTTGTTTTCTTTGTTTCAGACAATTTGTTATCCTAATTCATCCTTTTATTTGAGCGACCAAAATTTATTTACTAATAAATCACATGATTTTACATTTAAACCAATCAAAATTCACATAAAATTATTTATGCCTTTGTTATTTTGCATTCTTTATTACCAGGGGTTATTATAGACAGGTCTGACTGTATCTAACTTTAAATTTAAAAGCAATGGTAATAATTGATCATCTGTTGATCATCTTTTTGTTACAAATTTTGTGAAAATAAATTTCAGATCAATTCTGGATTCTGGATAAATTCTGGACAAAATATATCTTGGAAAAGTGTTTTTAGAACAATTTCTGGACACAGTACCTGGACATTTCCTGGACAATTATTTAGACAAATTTTCCAGACAATTTCCAGACACTTATTTTTTATAGGGCACTTTACCATTTCTCTAAATTTTCCAGTAATTTTTGCAAATTTTTTTTTGAGTTCTCATCTTAATGAAGGATTTTCAGTTGAAGTCTTTCCACATGATCTTGAAAGGTATTGAAGTTATATGACTTATTCATGCTACTGCTTCTCTTGCAATTACAAACTAAAAAAAAACTGTGAAATAAAAAGTGATACAGTATACGTAAATAAAAAAAAATTTAAATAAATATTGTAAATTGTAATAAATGAATTATTATAATTGTAATAAAGTTTAATAAAAAAGTTTAAATAATAATAAAAGAGCCATTTTGTATAATAATCTTTTAACAATTAAAAAGAAAGTTAATTTTAATTGGATTACTAATATCTACAATTTAATAATTCAATCAAAAACTTTAAACATTAAGATAATTAAATCCAATAAATTTATTTATTGGAATTTGTAATCTATGTACATACTTTGTAATAGTTTGTAAATACAAGTGCAGAATGCCAATTACGTTAAAACTTATCAATCAAGTTAAGTTTAAATAATATGTATTATAAATGTTCAATTATTTCTTCAGTAAGTCTGCTATATAATCAGTCAAATTAACACTTATCATTAGGGATGGGAATGGTTCTATCAGTTCAGTTCTAGTTCTGCTGAGAAGTTTAACTGGTTTTGAACTGATTTGTTTAAAAAACTGGTTCTGAGCAGTTCAGTTCTCCAGAACAGCTTTAGTCAGTTTAAATTTTAAAATGAAATTGTATGAAGATAACAGATTAACAGTATGTCTTCTGATCATCTGACAAGCCACAACTTTGTTTTTAATATCACAGTTTAATTTGTTTCTGGTGTATACAAAACCTTAATTTTAACCCTTTAAGATAAATTTATTGTATTTATTGTATAAATAATTAAATATTTAAATAAATGCAAAATATTTTTTTTTTTTTTTTTGAGAAAATGTAATGTCACGAAAATTTTTAATTAAAAAATTATATATGGTTTTAATTTTTAAATTATTTATTTATTAATAACGAATATATATAATTTATTTTTATTTCACATTGAACCAATACATTACCATATTATTTTATAATTCCGCAGTTAAAGCATTTTTATTACCATCTGTAATACAAAATAAGTGGTAAATTATGATCAAATTAATAATCAGCACATATTTTAAATTGAATCTAAATGGTTCAGACTGATGGTCAGTTCTGGAGAATTGAACTGGTTCTTAGTTTCAGTTCAGTTCTTGGTTCTAAACTGGGTTCTGCTCATTTGACAAACTTCCCCATCTCTATTTATCTTGAAATGATAAGGTTATAAATTATTTGAATATTTTATATTTATAGCAAACTAATAATGAAAATTTATGATATAGCATATTTCTCTTAATTGATTAATTATTAATTTATTTTGAGCTTTTTGATATCCTTGTTCAGCTGATTTTATATACCAATAAATTGCTTGATTTATGTTCTTTTTAGCTCCATCCCCATTTTCATATAATATCAGCAATATTCTGCTGTTCATTTGATAATTGGATACTTTCTTTTAAAATTTTGCATTTTTCAACAACTTGGTTGATAGTTGGACGGTTATCTGGTTCAATATTCCAGCAATCTAAATACAATATAAAACTCGTAATTAATAAATATTATTATCCGGTATTTTATAATTGGTGATGGTTAAAATATCATGTGTATCAGGTAAAGGTTAAAAAAGTTTGATGGTTACACCGGATAAATCACTCATTCGGCACAAAGCACCGAAT
>JADRCO010002630.1:0-12927 GCA_021464525.1 Rhizophagus sp. LPA8_4_AMF
ATATATTTAAATATTATTGGTTAAAAAAAATCTTACCTAGGGGGGGGGGTAAGACTTTCTAATAAAGTGATATTAGGTAATATCTGTCACTGCCCTTAAGTTACCTGATTTATATTCATGATATAAATGTAAGGAAGAGAAACTCTTGCAGTTTGATACTAATTTATCAATAAAATAAATCTAAACTAAACAAGACTAATGCAAATAAATGGTAATATGTTGATGGGACAGGTAGCAGAAATGTTCTGATAACATGTATCTAGAATATGTATGTAAAATGCAAAAAAAATGCAACATGTCTTATGCACCTCTAAAATTAAATTACACAACATATAGATTATGTAATTTTACCATTATAATTAATTTGTATTAAGATAACGGTATTATTTAATAAAAAATAACTTTGTTATTATGTATTTTAACATTTTATTATATGTTTTTACCGACATGGTTAATTTTTTTTTTCTCAAAAGGCATGATCATGTTTATTGATAATAATGCTAAAGTAATACAATATATTTACAAAAGTAAAATAAAATAAATTATCCCATCGGTATTATGTATACACTGATGGATTTTTTTGTAAATTACTCCACCGGTATAAAAAAAGTATAAATAAGTATAAAATCCATCGGTGTATACGTCATACACAATGAGATAAGCCTGTTATTCCATGGGTATCTAATAAATACTCCATATACACCGATGCTCCCCTCCCTTCGGGGGGGCCCCCAAGGCATCGGTGAATATTTCAGTTATTCATTGATACCCATGGAATAACAAGTATGTATTCTAATTAAAATTAAGCATTACCAACTAAGGGCAATGACACATATTACGTAATATTTAGTTTAATATAAATTTACCCTTCCATCCCTTATCAGATTTAACAGCCAATCAAATTATTATATTATAAATATATGATATTATTAAATGTAATGTAAGATTTTAACTATCCCCCTCCCCCCTTTAATATTTATATAATAAGTGTCACTCCTTTAATTGCTTCTCCTTGGGTTAAAAGTGATTTATATTATGAAAAACTCAAAAACATCTCTATCTAAAGACTGTATTTTCTTTCTAACTGGTATTAGCTACATATAAATACTATCAGGTGTAAAATAATTTTTTTACATGTTTAATATATTTATTGTATTTTTATATAATTTAAATTAATAAAAAAAATATCACATATTATACCAAAAATAGGGTCTATTTACTTAAAAATATATAATGACTTTGTAAAATTTAACCTAATTTGTAAAACTCAAAAGTATAATATTAGGCTAAATTTGGCTGAATTTGCAAAAACTTATTTATTACATTTTTCTAAATTTAGCTAAATTTGCAAAAAGTCATCTATGAGTTAAATATGAAATGTTCGAAGTTTTACTAAAATTACATATTATTAAGATCCTAATATCTAAACGTTTAATTACTGATATATTGTTTAATATATATACTAATATATCATATATATATCAATTTATATATTAGATGTTTATTTGCAAAGATAGTGATTTTAATTTTCATTTTGTATAATATTAATCCATTAATTTATTTAAAATTTTTTCATCTAAATTTTTTTAATTCAATTTTATAGATTTTGTTTAAGAAATTTTCTTCAAATTAATTAATTTCAGTTAAAATAATTTTTAATTGATTTTTTGAAAATTTATTAAGAATTTATTTGAAAAGGTTTTTTTAAAAATTTATTAAAATGTTCATTTGAAACATTTTTTGATAAAGATTTTTTTAAAAAAAATTTTTTAGGGGTTCATTTAGAAAAATTTGGTTGAAAATCTTTTTATTAAAAAGTTTGTTTGGTATATTATTTGTTTGATGCATTTTAATAGAGATTTTTGAAAAACTTCTAAGGGTTTGTTTAGTACATTTTTTGATCAAAATTTTGGAGAATTTTTCTAGGTATTCATTTAATATATTTTATAGAAATTTTTGAAGAATTTTTCTAGAAATTTATTTAGCACATTTTGTTAAAGATTTTTTTGAGAAATTTTTTAATTGAAGAGTTTGTTTAATGTAGTTTTTTGATAAAGAAATTTTCTAAGGATTTGTTTAAAAAGATGTTTTGAGAAATTTTTAATTGAAGAATTTTTAATACATTTTTTTTGATAAGGATTTTTTTGATAATGATAGGGAATAGATGAGAGATAATAATAGGAACAGATATGAATGAATGAAAAGTGATGATAGGGAATAGACGATAGGAAATAGATGAAAAATAACTTTATGTATGATATGAATAAACAAAAAATGATGATAGAGAACAGAGAACAGACAAATAATGGTGGTGATAAAGAATAAATAAAAGGTAACAATAAAGAATAGATAAAAAATAACAATAGGAAACAGACATAAAATGATTTTATGCATAGTAGATAACTGGTAAGTGACTGATAGGTAACCGATTTGATACTAATTGGTATATACAGGTAGTAGAAATATATGATTTGTATTATTTATGATTTTGTATCATTTAAAGTAATAAAGAGTTTAATTCAATATGTGATTTTGGTAGTGCAGAAATGTATGCTTGGTTACTTGCACATGACTGGTAATTTTTCGCACATATTATTCTTTTAAAGTATGTACAAATTTGCACAGTGTATAGTTATTAAAAATATTTTTATATATAAATGCAGAATTTGCATTAAAAAATTTTTTTGTACATTATATATACAGTTAACTCTCCATATAATGAACCTTATATTCTGAACTTCAACTTCACTATAGGGCTATAGTGAAGATTTTAAGCAATTTGATTGATTACTTCGCTATAACGAGAGTAAATTAATTATAAGTGTACTTAAAATTCATTATATTGAGAGTTCGCTATATAGAGTATACATGTAGCCAAAACCTTTTAAGGGTATGGCCAAAACCGAAACTCCAAAACTTTAGTCTGAAATCCAATCCAAAATCTGAAACTCTGTCTAAAATCTGAAACTCTATTGGTCATAATTTTCAGGAGTTCCTTTAGATATATCTTGGCATTCAGTTACTTTAGAAAAGATTATTTATGATTCAATAGATTCTTCATTATGAGACGAATCTAATGATACTAAATATATATTTCTAGGATCATTGGATGTCAAGATATTTAGATTTTAGATATTAATTTTATTTTTTTTAATGTTACGGTAAATCACGTGACTTATCGGTTAAATTTCAGCCAAAATCACGAAATCAGTAATGCCAGCCAGAATTATGTAAGCTATTTCCTTTTTTGGTGATACTCATTCCACAAATTCTTGGTTTAGGCAAAAATGAATTTGCGCACTTGTGTAATATTAAATTTCTATTTTAGGAAATTTTATAATTTCCAGCCAAAAATTTCATAATGCCGGCCAATCTATTTTTAGGTTTCAGACTTTTGGCCAGGGTTTTTGTAAATTGAAACTGTCCGAAATCCAAAACTGAAACTTGGCCAAAACCAAGGGGGTTTTAGCTATAAGTATAATATAGAGGCTTGACTGTATATATAGCCTGGTAATTCTATATTTATATATAAATACATAATTTGTAATCCTGATAATTAATTACCAGAATTTTTAAAAAATACATAAATATGTAAATAATTATGTTATGTGTAAATAATTATGTAAAATCTGAACAGAATTAAGATTTTAGTCAAATTATGTTTAATATGTTTTAGTTTTTAAATCATTTCTCCATCAATATTGATTGTAGAGACATGATCTTACTAAAGCTCCGCACGAGCTGGCTTAGACTGAGCTACAGTCTGGCTCAGCTCAGCTCAGCAAAAAAAATTCAGGCTTGAGCCAGAGTGAGCTGAGCCGTAAAAATTTCGGCTTGAGCTCAAGTGAACCAAGCTGAGCCATGAAAAATCTTAGTTCGAGCTAAGCTAAGCTTGAACTAGCTCGAGCTGGCTCAAGCATTATTAAAAAATCAAAAAAAAATGTTGCAAAACGTTTTTTTCATATAATATTGAACAAAAAATGTTTTTGCAACGTTTTTTGTTAAAGTATCAAAAAAAATGTTGCAAAACGTTTTTTTTTATATAATATTATGCAAAAAACAATTTTGCAACATTTTTTGCTAAAGTATCGAAAAAAAATGTTGCAAAATGTTTTTTTATATAATATTATGCAAAAAATGAATTCGCAACATTTTTTGCTAAAGTATTGAAAAAAAATATTGCAAAACATTTTTTTTATATAACATTAAACAAAAAAATGTTTTCGCAACATTTTTTGTTAAAGTATCAAAAAAAAACGTTGCAAAATATTTTTTTTCATATAATATTAAACAAAAAATGTTTTTGCAACGTTTTTTGTTAAAGTATCGAAAAAAAAGTTGAGAAACGTTTTTTTTATATAATATTGAACAAAAAACATTTTCACATTTTTTGCTAAAGTATCAAAAAAAAATGTTGCAAAATGTTTTTTTCATATAACATTAAACAAAAAATGTTTTCGCAACATTTTTTGTTAAAATATCGAAAAAAAATGTTGCGAAATGTTTTTTTTCATATAATATTATGCAAAAAATGTTTTCACAACATTTTTTGCTAAACTATCAAAAAAACGTTGCGAACCGTTTTTTCATATATTATTAAACAAAAAACATTTTCACACCGTTTTTTGTTAAAGTATCAAAAAAAATGTTGCAAAACGTTTTTTTCATATAATATTATGCAAAAAAATGTTTTCACAACATTTTTTGCTAAAGTATCGAAAAAAAATGTTGCGAAATATTTTTTTTCATATAATATTAAACAAAAAATATTTTCGCAACGTTTTTTGTTAAAGTATCAAAAAAATGTTGCAAAATGTTTTTTTCATATAATATTAAACAAAAAATGATTTCGCAACATTTTTTGTTAAAGTATCGAAAAAAAATGTTGCGAAATGTTTTATTCATATAACATTAAACAAAAAATGGTTCGCAACATTTTTGTATGATAGCTCAATTGGTTCGCAAGTTGGCTCAAGCTGGCTCGAGCTGAATAAATTCTGGCTCAAGCTTTTTGAGCTGAGCCTATTGCTGGCTCGAGCTTTTTTCAAGCTGGCTCATGAGCTATCAAGCCATTTTAAATATGGCTTAGCTTGGCTTGGCTCGAAAAGCTTAAGCCAGCTTACGAGCTGGCTCAGCTCATGCGGAGCTTTAGATCTTACTGGTTTCCTTCCTCTTTTCCTTCTTCTATTCAGGATCTGGTTACTAAAACTGAGCATGTTTTATTGCCTATTTCCCAATTGACATATATAGATGATTCTATATTGTTTTCTACCTCTAAGGAGGGCTTTAATCAGCTTTATCTACTGCTCAAAAGTTTTACTTTTTGAATAATATTTGTGCTAATTTCACAAAATATGAACTAATCTCTTCTGAGATTCCTACTATTAATGTGATTTTCGAACTTCCGTTTAATTTTGATAGGCTTCTTCTATGCACCTCTTTTTCTTTGCGTTCTCTTAACAAGAAAGCTTCTTTTTACTTTTTGGGGTTTAGTTTAACTTTTTTCATTCCCCCTACTTTTGTGTCTAAACAGATCACTAATATTTATTAACAGTTTACTTTGGCTGTTTGCTCTAAGAAATTATTCCCTCTTTATTTGACTTATTTGTACAAATCAGTGGTTTTACCTGCTGTGATCTTTCGTACTCAAACTACATTTTTTTCCTTATGATCATTTGAACAATATTATCTGCCCTTTTACTTCAATCTACTGAACTCAAGCCTTATATTTGCTTATTTACATTATTAGACCATTCTTTAAAACATTTATTCAAGGTTTTCACTATCTATGATCTATAACCTATATGAACTAAATATTACTTTTTTATCCACTCTTCTGAGTTACTTGGTGAACTTGATGATGGTAAACTTTTGGATTCCTTTCTGCTCTTGCCTGATGCTTTATTTGGAGTCTTTTCTTCTTCAGGTCTCTCTTTTCATATCTTTCTAAAGACTTTAAATGACAATTGCGTGTTTAGAAGCACTTAATTTCTGCACAGATTAAACTTGATTTCAATTGTTATCGTACCTCCTCGATTTGTGCCTCTGTACAAACTCGTAATGAGAATTTTATACTGACAAAGGAAAATTTATCCAATCTTCATTGAATCACTCTAAGCGCTCTATTGTGCTGGACTGTGTATTAGTTTCCAATGCTTCTAATGCTTCTCCTACACTTTGCTTAATCTATCAGATATTAAGGCTGTGACCATCGATCATTTTCAAATATAGTGAGCCCGTCTTGTTCCTTATTTTCTGACCTTACTGATTTTCCTCCTTGATGGAATGTTCGCTATCAAACTTTGTCTCATTTTGATGTTAATATTTATACATCTGTTCTTGCTCCTATTTCTTTAGCTGAATTGCATTTTTGCATTTCTGAATTACCTACGAATAAGGCTACTGGCCCTTCTACCATCCTTTATGAATAGTTTAAACTTCTTTCTGATACAGACTTATCCTTTCTTCTGAAACTTTTGAATTCCTATTTTGAATGTATGGATATTCCTGACGATTAGTATCTTGCTTTAATTACTCCTATACTAAAGCCTTATGAATTTGACTGCTTGCTAAAGAATACCTGACCTATTATTCTTTTGAAAATATGCTGTAAACTTCTTGTTAAAATTTTTACCACCTGCCTGTCTGACGTATTAGTTCCTGCTAAAGTGCTCACAGGTAACAACTTCGCAGGCCTTCCTAGCTCTATGACTGAAATTTTTATTTCTGTAATCGATGATATTATTACTGCACACAAGGTGAACACTAATCCTCAACCTTTGTGGATTCTTTTGCAAGATATCTCTAAAGCATTTAATTCCATTAATTTGAATATGTAACATTTAGCTTGTCAGCGTCTTAAATTTCATTCTCCTATCATTCAATTTATTTTGAGTCTTTTTACTTGACACACCAATTAAATTTTAATTCCTATAGTCTGTTATCTTCGTACCTGATGTTGATTGGTGTTGACCAACGTGAGGTTATTTCTCCATTATCATGGACTATTTATTTTGATCCTCTTCTTACAAAATTGGATTCTTCAGCACTTTCCCCATAATATTGGTCTCCTCCTTCACTTCCTTCTTCTGTTTAGGATTTGGTTATTGATACTGATCAAGTTTCCTTACCAATCTCCCAATTAATCTATATGGATGATTCTACTTTATTTTCTACCTCCAAAGAAGGCCTTTGATCATCTTTTATCCACCGCTCATAAGTTTTATTTTTTAAATAATATTTGTGCCAATTTTACAAAATATAAACTTATCTCTTCTGAGATCCCTATTACTGATGTGACTTTTGAACTTCAGCCTAGTTTTAATGGACTTCTTTTGTTCACTTCATTTTCTTTGCGATCTTTTAACAAGAAAACTTCTTTTCAGTTTTCGGGCGTTTGGTTTAACCTTTTTCACTCTCCTACTTTTGTGTCAAAGCAAATTACTAATATTTATCAACAGTTGTCTTTGACTGTTTGATCCAAGAAATTATTTCCTTTACATTTGGCTTATTTGCATAAATCTGTAGTGTTACCAGCTATAGCATTTCGTGTTCAAATTACCTTTTTTCTATATGATCATTTGAATAATATTGTTTGGCCTTTTACTTTGATTTATAAACAACTTTTTGGTCTTCTATTTACTTTTCCTGTTATGGCTACTTTCTTTTCCTTAATTTCCAGTAATGTCCATCCTTATAACTATTTTGCTACAAGGTTGGTTGCATATACCAGTTTCTGGCTCACCCAATATGCTATCCATCCACGATATGCTTTGATGGTCTAATTAACTATTTGTTAGCTTCAGTACTTATTGAAATAGTTGGCTTTGTTGAATAACCTTCTATCTACTACTTTTTAGACCTTTGCCCCATCATTGAAACATCATTGGCTTTTCAATAGCATTCGGCTTTTGCTTATGAGTAGCCTTTTGATATCTCTTTTAAAGGAATTACAGTTTTCTTTATCTGCTTCAATTCAACTTCTGATTTCAGTCCTTTTACACCAATTGTCTACTTCTAAACATGTGATTCAGTCTTTTATATTATCTCATATCTGGTATCTATCCTTGCTATCTCCTTATGGTTCAACCTTGCTTACGTAACAGAATCTAAAGTTTCTTCACTATGTGTCGTGAACTGGTGTTATTCCGTTATAATTTCAGTTTTTGGAGTCCTCTATATTTACCACTTCTTTTAGGCTTCTTTCTCCTTCCTATGTAACTGATGGTCTTCTTGCTAGAGTTTCGGTTGGATTTTCTGCCCTAGCCAAACATCTTACTTTAATCGCCTCTACTTTATGTAACGATGATGAGTATTACTGAGCTTTTTCTTTAAAGTGGATTTTAGCTTGTCATCCTTCAGGGCAATTGTTAACTGATTGTACCTTTTATACTGCACGTGCTGACTCTCATTCTGATTATAATGTGATGGCTTCACATTGGATTTCTGAGGACGGTTCTCTATCTTTTACCAATTTTATTCTATACCTTGGTTGTTCTTTCCATATAAACTCAGTAGATCATATTTTGGATAATACTTCTACGATTCAGAATAATGCAAAGTTTTCTGCATGCCAATTTGGCACCTGTAGTTCTAATATTATTATTTTGAATCTTTTACCAAAATATTTACATTTTGATTTGATTTCTTTTAAAATTTCTATGTATCTAGGGATTTTATTATATTATTTTTATTTTTCTATTTCTAATTTTTATTTTTCTAATTCTGTGTCAATGGATGGTTGTTCTTTTGATGTTGGTACTTCTTGGTCTTTTTCTGATAGCTTGCTTGAAGCTGATATTATGAGTTCAAATCTTTTACCTGTCTCTATATATACTTCTGTAACTACTCCACTGTCTTCTGCTGAGTTACATATTCCTGCTGATGGCCTTTTAACGTTTATTTTTGCTAGAGCTGTTCCTCTCTATCCTAGTCATAATAAGAAACTATTAGTGGGAGAATGGATTCAATTTGATTTATCTTTGTACTTTTTGTCCATTTCCTGAATTTTTAGCTCTTTTTATACTCCATCTTCTGTAACTGGTAAGCTGTTCACGATTATTCAGCTTATTGTGTCTCTTCTGTCTGACATATATTGTGATATTTTTATGTCAACCAAGTAATTCTCTGATTTATACATCACTTTTTGTCAATTGTCTCCGCTTTGCAAAATGTGATGGCTTCACTATGCACTATGGACTAAGCTTTATTGATTATTTCCTCTGTGCGATGTCATGTGATCTTTCGATCTTGTTCAAAGATGTACTTTCCATTATAAGACTCTCTTAATAATTATCTTGCTCATCCAGTATTTTTTTTTGTTTTGCCCATTGTGGCCCTACTGGATGAGTGGATGCTACTTCAGTTACTTCTATGTTAATCCTTCATCTTTCTCAGTGGTGTTTGCATTTAGAACTGATTGCTAATTTTAAGTTATACTTACAAATGCGAGATTTCGTATTTTTAATAAGATTTCAACAGATAGAAGCTTTGCTCCCTGCTCTTTCTCATGTGGACTGGATCACTTCCTTTGCTTTATTGCATTGCACTTTACATCTTTGTTCATTGGTTGCATGCTCCATCTCTTTTATGGCCTTTCAGTATAAACTTTGGTTTGATGCCTTACCTTTAATTCCTGTGTTATTACTGCGGTATTTGCACCTTTACTAGTCGCCTCTTCTCTACTTCAACTATTCTTCTAACATGGAAATATGGTCTTACCTGTTGGTTTGTCATGACTAGTGTTCCAATCCATCAACCGTTCATCCATTTGAAATTCAGATATCCGTCATCCGTCAGATAAATCAGATAGATCAGATGAGTATTTTTTTAACGGATCAGATGACAGATTGAGATCAGATGATATCAGATCATCCGTTTGATCCAGAACCCCTCAGTAATTCAGGCCAACTTATAATTCTGGCCAGAGTTACCACTTCCATTTTAGGAATTTTACATTACACAAAATTTTAAAAGAAATTTCAGAGAAAATAAATTTGTAGAACGGCTATCATCAAAAATGGAAATGATCGATATATCTGTGAATCATAATTCTGGCCAAAATTATAAACTGGCCAGAATTACTACCGATCAATAGAAATGGATCATTTGACGGATGAATCAGATTAATCTGTTCAGATTCAGATTTTTTTTAACAGATGACGGATCAGATGGATCACATGATTTTTAGATCATAGATGACAGATGATCCGCAGATTGGAACACTAGTCATGACTTAGATGATGTCACTTCTGTTAATTTTTTGGTCTCTTTTTATGAAGCTCTTGGTCTCTTGCTTGCCAAATTGGCTCATAAATGTGCTTCTGCACCTAACTCTACTTTCACTTTTAAACAAGCTTATGCTACCTTATGTGACCTCCCTGATGTTAAATTCATCTCTCTTTCCTCTTCCGCTTCTCAATTTGCAAGTTCTTAATTTACTTGCTGCTTTATCCCTTCCTCTTTTTTGTCAACAATAATGAAGTTATCTAATCTTCCCTTGACTAAGTTGCATACCTATTTTGTCTGCCAATTTCTGATTTTTTTAAAGATACCTTATGGCTAACATATTATGGTCTCTGGAAAATGAAAAGAAAATTCTTTGGGACTTTTCACATGGGATTTCTCCTTCAGACTGCGTTTGTCTCGCTCATCTTCCTCAGTTCCTGCTTTGCAGGCTTTCTGTTTTGCTTCTCTCCCACTTCCTTCTTCTAATGGTGCTCCTATCCAATTTCATCAGCTTTCTGATATGAAATCTTCTGGTCTTAAGTGACTTCATAACTTTATAATCCGTAACTCTTCTTAGCTGGATTTGGTTTCAAATTTTCTGATAAGTCGAACAGTCTTTTCTCAGAGTGTATTTGCGCTAACTTTTAGTTTAGAGTAGACTTCTGGAACTGGATAGTTGATCTGAAATTTGGTCTTTAGATTTCAAGTTGGAATATACAAAATTAGTTTTATAGATTAGTTTACTTTTCTTTTGTTCAATTTTGTGCAACTTTTTATATTTTAGTTTAATTTATATATTTAATTTGTATATGTATTGATCTTGTACTTTGATTTATAAAATTTAATAAAGTACACTGTTTGCAATATAGAAAGATGGCCTTACCGCCATTCGATTCGTCTTGATGAGATGAATCTAATGATATAAAATTCATCGAAATTCAATCACTAGACCAATTTCTGAACTTAAAAATTATTAAATAGTTTTGAGTAGTAATTTCATCAATAATGATCATAGAGAGATGATCTTATCACCATTCGATTCATCTTAATAAGATAAATCTAATGATATAAGATTCATCAAAATCTAATCACTGGATCAGTTACCGAAATTAAAAATTATTAAGTGGTTTTAAAATAATATCTCTGTCAATATCATTCATAGAGAGATGATCTTACTACCATTAGATTCGTCTTGATGAAATGAATCTAATAATATAAAATTCATCAAAATCCAATCACTGGATCAGTTACCAATATTAAAAATTATTAAGTGGTTTTAGAGGAATATCTTCGTCAATATTGATCATAAAAAAATGATCTTACTACCATTAGATTCGTCTTGATAAGACGAATCTAATAATATAAAATTTATTAAATTGGATTACTGGATTAGAAGTTATTCTCAATTTCATATTTTGTAAATTAATTATGAAATTGTGAATTTATATACGTAAATCATTTCTAAAACTAGTCTGATCAGTTTCAATATCACGAACTGATTTACCGATCAAAATAAACAACTTTTTATCATTACAAATTATTATATAACTATATTTAATACTTTTTTAATATAAAATTTTTAGAAATTGATGTGATAGTGACTATATGCAAACTATGATTATATAAGATAGATTTTATATATAAAAATTTGAAACACTCAACTAAGGTGACTATATAGATGATTGTGACTATAAGGGAGTTGACTATATAGAGAGTTGACTGTATAATTGAATTTAAATTATATATCTATTAACATTAATATTATTGCATAAATTTATATTTTTTAATTACCCGATATATGTATAAATTATAACTATTAGGTATATTTCAGATATGTATAGAACACTTATCAGTTATATATCAGATAAGTGTATAATATCTATCCAATATTTTACTATAATATATCAGATATCTGGTAAATCTATGGTATATGACTGATATTTGACTATCCAATATATATAAGAAAGATATGTTATAATAAATATTTATAATATATGTTACTGATTTTTTATATTTCCTTTATAAAAAAAATTTTTACTAAAATATATTTGAAATACATTTAAAATATACTTACATACTTAAAATATATAAAAAATATACTGAAATGGCAAAAATTAAGTGTAATTTAATAATAATTTAATTACAATTTAAGTATATAAAAATATGCTTAAAATATTTTTATTTTAAATATACTTAAAATATACTGAAATAGGCAAAATTTAAGTATAAATTAAATATAATTTAAATATATATTAATTATAATTTAGATACTGATTTTGCAAAAATCCAATTTTCAGTATATTTTAAGTATAAAATAAGAAAATTAATTTGTGATCCAGATAAGAAGGAGTGAGCTATTTTGTGATTCCTAAATGTGAATGTTCTCACATAGGTAAATCCATCAATTTTCAGCCAAATCATTTGAAATTTTTATTGAAAGAACTTTGAGATTGGCTCTATCATATTTAGATATTTAATATAATATTTATAAAGCTCAAAATTTTAAAAATAATTTATATAATAGGAGTAATAAAAAATCAAAAAAAAATTAAGAAAATTTTTTTATGATTTTTTTTTTTAAAAAAATATTTGATTTATATTAAAAATTATACATGTTGCCAAAATTCAATATAATTTGAAATTTGGGATTGGGATTTGGGATTTAAGATTTGGACTATAATAAATTAATTTGGGATTTGG
>JADRCO010002631.1:0-12920 GCA_021464525.1 Rhizophagus sp. LPA8_4_AMF
TGATATCAAAATGATATTAAATCAACATAGTTAAGTTTAACTTAAATATATTATTTCAATATCATTTCAATATCATTTCGATATATTATTTCGATATCATTTTAATGTAATTTTGATATTATTTTAATATCATTTCGATGTCATTTCAATATTAAAATTAAAACAACATCAAAATGATAATGAAATAATATCAAAATGATATCAAAACAATGTCAAAACAGCATATTTAAGTTAAACTTAACTATGTCGATTCTATGTTGATTGAAAACTATAAGTTTCTGTAAAGTGATAACATTTTAAGTCAAAAATTATGTTAATTTTTGGCCAGAATTATGATTTATATATATAAGAAATTTTTTATATAGTCACACCTTTTTATAATCACGGAAAATGGCTTGTCCTAAATGTGTGACTATAGAAAGAGTTGACTGTATTTACAATTTCACACTGTTACACAAATTTAGGAATAATTACAGAATTACAGAATTAATTACAGTTTCGTAATTTTGGATTTCAGATTTGCCAATTGAATTTCAGAAACAACTATATTCAGAAGTAAATATTTTATTGAAAGAAATATATAAAGTTTTAGATATTGTAGGATTTTGCGTTACAAATCGTTGTATCTTTTGTAACAATTGTGTAAGCATATATTGATGATTTTGATCTTGATCATCACTAGATTGATTGTTGGATAATGATTGTTGCGAAATTGAAGCTGAAAAACTGATATAAGCGTTAATAAGATTTTCTTCACTTGGATTTTTTTTCCATCATTCATAAAAAAGGTTAGTAGGAAGTTCCTTTAAATTTAATTGCACTGCAGTACGAAAAATATGTTAACATATAAAACCTGAAAATTGAGTATATCTACAAGAACATGTAAAACAATTAGCATTAAAATTGTATTTTACAATTCTTCTATTTGTTTCTTTTTCAAATCTTTGAACTTGAAAAATTAATTCAGTATTATTTTCTTGACTGTATAAATGTAAATAAATTTAAAAGATATTTATTATTATAAAATATAATTACAAGAATCGTATATTTAAAAAAAAATTAATAAATATATAAACGATTTCTATTTGTACACAGGGTGTTCAAACACAGATTTCTAAAAAAGTAAATTTTCTATACAGATCATTTAATGTTGGACAGAATTAAGTTTTAACGAAAAACAGAAGAAAAACAGAATTTGTTAAATAAGACCTTGAAATATTTTCACAGCTATATGTGAAAGATTGCATCAGTTATTCTTGAGTTTTTTTAAGTGAATAGGTAGTTAATATTGATGCAACTTGACATTCAAATGGACTTATAGTTTTGTATAAAATGTTAAAATTATCTTATTGATATACATAAAATTTGGTTTTTTCAATTTATGCATCTAATGCTGATTGAAATGCAGTAATAAATGTTATTAAAGATGTACTTGCATCTAAGTAACCTTTCATCATATTATTCATAGACTCTCCACGTTATGTGGTAGTCATGTCAGCCATAAATACATTACAATTAAAGCAAGCCACCCACTTTTCTTTTATTTTTTCCATCTGTGATAAATAAGTTCTTTACTAAAAATGACTATTTTTTTGATGTTATTTTATAATATTTTTATTATATTTTTGAAATACTGACATTGTTTTGTAATTGTTGAAATTAATTTTATGTATTTTGCAATTGATTGTGAATATTATTTCACAATAATGGTAAGAACTTTACCAATTATCATGTTAAAATAATTTAAATAGTATATCACAATGGTAGTTGCAATGTATTGTTACAATGGATACATATTAATATGAAATTATGTTGTAATGGTTATCAAATTGTTTCATTTATTGTTTTTTATAATTATAGTAACCTTACTACTGACTATAAACAGGTAGAGAGAGCAGCAATAGCTCTCCCTCTATAGGTACCAATGGCCTGTTTACAGAGGGATTTTTATCAGGAAAAAGCCTCTAATTATATTAAATTAAATATCATGTGTATAATCACGTGATATAAAATCAAATAATCCAATTTAATGATCGGCTATATGACATATGACTTCGTGAAACTTTTTCTTTTCTCTTGTTCCTATCTCTTACCCTTTTCCTTTCCCACCCTTTCACTTCATTTTTCTTATAAATTTTTAACAAAACGTTTAGTAATATTTCGATATTTTATTTTTTTAAATGGCAGACTTTTTTAAAAAAATTATCTTCCATTTATTTTTTAAAAAAATATTCCGTTTTTTTTTAAAAAAAAAGTTTTGTTTATAAACAAGAAAAAAATTACTTTATTGAATTATTTTATTGGGAAAATTGCAACACACTTCTTTGGAAACAAGAGATAACTAACGAGATTCTGGTAAGATTTTATTTTTTTTTTAACAAACTGTTTCTAATAATTCATTTACTTTCTTTTTTTGAGGTTCTTTTGAGTTTAATGTATCTTAGGAAATGAAATGTACAAGCCCTATATCAAATCTGTTGAAATTCTTCAAACCTCTTGTTCAGAAATTTCATAGTTCCTCTATATTTATTTGGAGTGACATTCTAGTAAGATTTCTGATTAGCTTTCTTTATTTCTTCTGTTCTTTAACAATTTGTTTCTTTTTCTTTTTTAGGCGGTTCTTTCAGATTTCCTTAGTATACGACATTCTGGTAAGTTTGAAATTCTTTTCTAATTTTTTTTATTTTAACGAAACGTTACTAATGTTTTGTTCTTTTCTTTTATAGATAGATCCTGGGCATTTGAGTGATCATTTTTTCATTTTTTCAAGTGGGGATAGCTCCTTAATTTCGGTGAGAAGATTTAATTTAATTTTTTTGATTTCTTTTTTTTTTTAACGAAACGTTTACTAATATTTCATTTTCTTCTCTTTTTTTAGATGGCCAGTTCCATAGATAAACGTATAACTTAGATAAAGGCATCTTTCAGCTTATTTTGAAATACCAGAACCCTTTATTTTATTTTGTAAAACTTTGACTCTGATGTGAATACATAATTCCCAGGTGGATTTTGAAAAAAATTTTGAAATTTTATTAAAAATGTGTCTTTTATTAACTTTTTTTTTTGATTTTCTTTTGTTGACTTCAGAATCCCAATGAAGATGTTAATTATAAAAACGTCTTTTATTTTGTAAGTTTCTCTGACTTTGTTATCAAAATTCTCGGTATGATAAAAGTTTTCGTTAATTGCTTGTTTAGAGCTTTTTTGTAAAATAAAAAATTATTTGAAAAAAAACATTCTTTTTTTTAGAGAAAAAGGAAAATATGAAAAAATATTTTAATTAGAGTATAAATTTGAATTAAATTTTTTTTCTATATACAGTAATGTTAGAGTACTCGAACAATCCTTATGTGCGGATAAAAAGTGGTAGATAACATGTCATTAATTAGGAGGTTGAGGGTAAGTTTTCAAAAAAAAGTTTCAAAAAAAAATAAAATAACATTTATTAACATTTTTTTCTTTTTAGGGACGGATTTCCAATTTTTGGTTATATCATACGGTAAGTTTTGAAAGTTTTGTTTCAAAACTAACTTTTATTTTTTTTTGTCAGAAATTTTAATGCTTCCATATTTTTTATACGAAAATTTAATGTAGGTTTTTGTGAGGTAGTTGCGATCATTTTCTTTTGAAATACTTTGTCAGACTGCAACAATTTTATCCAACAAAAGAAGGTGGAGACAGGAAAGTATTTTCCAACTATCCTTTTTAGGTATTGGTGGTTGAATGAAAATACGTATGTGAGAAATTTGCTAATGATATAAAAATAACTTTTTTTAAAGTATGTAACGTTATATTAAATGTTAACGTTTCTTTTAAATTTTCGTAGGATTTGGTGTTTTTAGACCACCGATAATAGATTTTGAAGGTAATAATATATCTTGAAACAAAATTTTTAATTATTTCTTAAAAGATACGCTTGTTAGTGGGCTCAAGGTAATCAAGATAATCAATAATTAAAGTTTCGTTAGTAATAGTGTTACCTTCAAAACTTAGATTATTGCAATCATTTTTATAAAGAACTTGTTTACTAATCATTTCTTTATTTTGTAGATTTCGTCTTTAGAGTAGTGGGTATAATTTTGTGAAAGGTGGGTTTCAGAATTAATTTCAAAACCTATTTTTTAATAAGTAACGGTTTACTAACCTTTTTTTTTATTTTTTTTGGTTTTTGTAGGATCAACTTTAGACTTTATATTATATTATCGACCAATATTACGTGCATAATATTTATGTATTATTACTGTATAATTCATTATAAAATATAACATTATGTAAAGATTGCATGTTAATAAAATATTAATTTAAAAACTATTATGAATTCATTGTTAAAACTATTGCACAAATGATAATTGTAATAATAAATATTTATTTCAAATATGGGCTCTTTGCAATAGAAAAGGGGGAAACTACCAAAAAAATTAAATTTATATTTATATACTAAATATGCTCCAAATATTGTAATTTGTCCAGAATTAGCATTAATTAAAAAAATTTTTTTTTAGCAGTTTTCCCCCTTTCTATTGCAAAGAACCCATATATTTTAAAATGCATTACAAAATAATAAAAAGTTTATTTCAAATATGTTGACATGAAATTATAAGTCTAGATAACATGGTTTTAATGGTTGATGAAATGTATTAAAACTATATAAAAATAACATCAAAAAGCATATCAAAAAAACAGCTATTTTTAGTAAAGTTGATGCAAGTGGATAAGATGTTTTAATCCCATCCTATTGAAAAAGAAATTTTGAAACTTCCATTTCTCCAAAGCATTTATAAAGGTCATTTATAAATGATGTCCATTTATTACCAAGTTTTGCAGATAAATTTTTCATAACATTTTTCATTAAATGCCATTGACATAAGTGATGCTTTGTACCTAATGGCTGCAAAACTTTTGAGTAAGCATTAGCCATTGCATGATCATCATCAGTAAGAATAACTAACGCCACATGCTGATTAACCATTTTAAGGAATTTAGTAAATATCCATACAAAATTATCTTCTGTTTCATCAATCATCAGTGCGCTGGCAAAACATATACTATGCCTATAGTTATTTACTTCTGTAAAAATGCCAAATGGCATTTAAAAGCGATTTGTCTTATACGTATTGTCATATACCACTATATCATTAAATCTACTATAATTAATACATTGCTCAGGAAACATTCAAATTATACGCTCTAATCTTTGTGTATTGTTATTAACATCTATATAATAAAAAAATTCGTCATTATCATATTTAAATTGCTCTAATACTTTTATAAACTTTTCAGCATCAAATTTTTTCTTTTCTGAACCAGATTCTTCTAACTGATAGATAAAGTTATAAATATTATTGTATACCCATGTAACACAATCACCAAACTCTTCTTTTAAAATTGCACGTATATTTGAAACATCTACACCAGCATGACGTAATAACGTGATTCGTTGCTTAACATCATCAGGAATATTCTGTTCATTAGATATGAAAAATTGATGGTAGTATTCATCAACCATTTGATGATTATGAGTAAGATTCATGTTAATAATATACCATATCCCATTGAAATAATCTAAAGAAGCACGAATATAAAAAAAACAGTTATAACGTTGAGATTTTTGATTTTGTTCTTTAATATTTGAGTTTTTGTTATCTAAAATATATTCTTTTGGCTTAAAATAACCAGTTCAAGAACATAATAATGTTCTTTTTCAAATTTTTTTTGTTATATTATCTTGTTCTTTGGTATTTTAGTTTTTGGTAATATTTAAGTATTCAACCTTTCCAAGTCTAATAACAAAACCAAGATTACGTATATAACTTTTGATTTTATTAACAAACTCATCATGATTTTTGAAATTATCACCAACTTGAGGTTGATAAGTTTGGGAAGAAGTCAAGTCTTCAGTCATACTGTAGCTTTATTATATTTTATTACGGTATACAGAAAAACTTTAGGAAAAATTTTATTCTGAAAAATACTGCAGAAGATTTTACTACGTGTAAATTTTTACGCGTAATTTTTATTATATAAATAATCATTAACTGTATCACAAATAAGTACTGTATATGGAAATAAATCTTTTTCAAATTAGGTTACAAGTCTAGGATAATAAACCTGAACCCCCCCTCCTCCCCGGTCCAGAATAATTAACCTGAACCCTCCAGTTTAGGTTAAGTTTTTTCTTTACTGAAAGCTTAAGATGTGATGACATGTGATAATTTAAACATTACACAGTTTTTCAAAAAAGGAAATTTTGCTCCTTGCAAAAATTGGTGGAAATGATTTCACAAATATTCCAAAAAGGAAATGATTGACATGCACGTAAAGCTCTGAATTTCCAGTTCAGTTCTGGTTTCAGTTCCATTTTCGGTTCTGAATTTGGTTCTTTACCAGAATTGCTTTCAGTATGAATTTTTTAATAAAAAATATTTTGGAATTATATTTTAACTGAAAATATTTTTTTTTGTTAAAAAATTTCATCTGAAAACATTTTCAGTTTGAAGAGTTTTTCAAAAAACGGTTTTGGTTCCATTTTTTGATCCAAAAATAGATTTTTTCAAACCAAAAATGGTTTCAGTAAGGTTTTTAAACTGAAAAACGTTTTTGGCTAAAAGTTTGACCAGAAAACATTTTTCAGTAAAAATTTTAAACCAAAAATCACTTTCGGTAAAATTTTTTATCAGTGAACCAGTTCAGAACTGAAAATGAAACTGACCCAGAAATTCAGAGCTCTATATGCACGTGACACTTGCGACATATCACCATGGTGATAAATTATAAAATCCAATTATTAATATTACACAAGTTTACCTGTACAGAAAAACATTTTATCAACAGTAGTTTCATTAGAAATGCTGAACAGTATTAAATTTATATATATTAATTGGTGTAGATTTTACATGTATACGTGTTATCATTATCTTATTAATAAAATTTAATATGCACTGTAAAAAAATAAATAAATAATTATTAATAATAGCATAAATATCAATTTATTTGACATGATAATTGTTAATAAAGTAATAACTATTGATGTTTATTTCCTAAAAAATTTTACTATCAAATCTTTAAAAAATGCTAGGTAAAATTAATAAGTTTATGGACATAAAAATACCTAGTTCAAACTGATGGATTTAATTTTTCCTTCACTTTAATATATTTTCTATGTATCTCTTAATGTGATTTAAAAGATTTAACTCTTTCAAACTGTTGAGCATTTCATTTTGGTATATTGACAATTGACAGAAATCTGAATTCATATTGATTTGATTATCATATATGTGATATTTGATCATTCTTTAGCTCTGAGAATAAGAGATCAGCTGCTTTCTAGTTTTTTGATCCTTATTGGGGTAAAATATAGACATATTTCCAATCTTATTCTATTCCATTGATAGAGTTACATCTTCTAAGTTAATGAATGAAACTTTATTAATCAAGTAAAGAATTAATATTGGCTTATCAACTGTCAATTTAGTAACTTCCCCAAGTTAGCAGCATTGTTTAATGCCTAATATGGTTTTCCGGCTTCCCACTTTCTCAGTGAGTTATATTAAAAGCTTTTCAAGCGCTTGGCCTTTGCAATATTCTAAAACCCTTTCGTGTCATAAAGATAACAGTTCATGCAGCATATTGATAGATTTTCATGTACCTTAAATATTCGTGTACTCCTGTAAAGTTTTTTTTTTACTTTCATTATTCAATAACAAATAACTGTATCATTTTAAGATTAATATTAATCAGCACTATAATCCTGAATACATCATATCTATTATTTTTTATTTTCAATTAAAATCTTCTGATAAGATATTAACAAATCAAAATTTAATGGCTGAGATGACTAAATGACAAATAATTTGGAATAATGTCCATGTGCTATTGCATCTACGTACTCCCACCAACACCCTCCAGCATGAGCCTAAAGTCCTCGACATACCTTCCAGATATGATTGCTTTAACTATGGATGGAAAGTCTTAGAAAGATTCATTATAAAAAATCTGCTTGACAGCAATTTGGCACTGAATCTAAGACGTACAACGTTTTCTTTTTGTTACAACATTCGAGATTGGATGCTTTATTTAGCATGATTTACATATTCTTTGCCTTCGTTAAGTGATGAACAATAACCATAAGTTATCCTATATGCAATGAACCTTGAATGATGACGATGATGACACTATTTGCTAACTAGAGATGACTCTGTATATACACGAGTCAAGCTGTCAAGCTCTATCTCTCTCCATTCTTCATTGGGAGGATTCTATATAACCTTCATAATACATCCCATTGCCAGCTTTTGCTTCCTTACTGCGATTTTAAGACGTAGAATCCCAAATCTGAAGAACATTTCCGTTCAACATTTCCTGCACGATTTTTCTGGATCTGTTACGATCAATTTGGGAATACTCTACGTTCAGTGCAAATTATTAGCTCGATTGTGAGGTTTATTCTCTGGATTGGGAACAAATATCTGCGCAACTAAAAATGAACAGCGAATTTTTCTATAAACATTAAACGTCGTACCTTTTTGTTATTGATACGCCAGTCTAAATAATTTACCATACCTTAGTTGCTTGTAACGAGATATTGAACAAAAATCGGGTAGGTTGAACCACTATTCATTATTATTCAACCACTGAAAAATAACATGCCTATCTCTCTTCTAGAATAATTTAGCTGAAATTCTTCAAAATTGCAGTACATTGTGAACGGGTGCTTCTTTGCTAGTCGTATTTAAAGGATTCAGAGGAAAATGTAAAAAAATGCGGTTTATGTGACCCGTTACACAGGCGTGTTTGTACGATAAATTATTTCGGCAATTGATATAATTTTAATTACCCTAAATGAAAAACTTTTTGAGCTTATATATAATTTATTATAAAATATTAATATAGATTGATATGAGGCGTAATTAATTTTATCCAATAAAATAAAATCAATTTATTAAGGTCACATTTGACATGTTTCAAACTTTAAACATTATCTTAGATAAATATTATGACTTTTAAAGAAAGGAATCTTTTAATGCCAAAATTATGTGTAATATTGTAAATTCTATATAGTTTTTGGCATATGACCTTAATTACAATTATTCGGGGAGGGGGTCTTATGCCATCAATATACGTACGCATTCGAATGAATATTTTATACATCATAGTGAATTTACTTTATAGTGAATTAAAAATTTTAAAATTTTTGCAAAAGTTGGAAGCTATTTAGATTTCCTTTTTAGATCAAAATCGACTTCATTTTTATCATTGTTCTTTTGTGTTGTTTTGTTTGGTTTTTTTTGTCCGGCATTACTAAATTATATCCTGAATTTGTCCGGAATTTTTTTCCATAAATTCGATCATTTTGAAAAGGACAATAGCATTGCAAAATTGATAATGAAATAAGACTTTATCATTCTCTATCCTAAAAAAAAGAGTTTTTTTTGTTTGGGCATTCCACAATAGATTTCCAATAATTAATTTATTAACAGATCATCACAATTACATCGTTTGACTTTTAATTATTTAAAGCAATTATATTATACGTGTAATTCTAAAGTTTCAATAGCCCATTTAGTTTAAAGAAGTTTCTGTTTTAGATACTCTCTCTTATCGTATATCCTCTACGTTTGATATCAATAAATTACAGCCTATTCGACAAAATTGTTTTCGATAACTATTTATATTTTTAAGAAAAACAAAATTATTACTGCGCAAGCGCAAGCAGAATGAGCTTGTGTAACCGTTTCGAAACGTTTCGGTCGTTTCGTCGAGACCTAATTTGGGAATACTATCGTAAATCGAATTTGTTTCTATAAAGGAACCAATTGCATAAGTTTCGCTAATCTAACTACGGAAAATTTTTTCATTGTCTTATAATCGCCATTGAAACGGGATTGTATATAATTATGGAGATTATAAAATTATGCTTTTTTTTCATATCTTAAAATAAAAGCAATAAAGCATGTCACATGAAATTACTTTATAACAGTTAAGGATAAACCTAATGTATCGCCAAGGCGCATACAATAATTTACAATATTCTTGAAACAAGTCCATCGTAACTTTTGAAATGTTTCAGATTATTTTATCAAGGAAAAATCTATGGACACTATAATTTTTGTTATTTTCCATGCTGTTTTTTTTTACATCGATTTCGTCACATTTTACATTCGGATTTTAAATTCCGGATGTACAGAATATTTTACTATATACTTACTAATAATTGTATTGTTATTTTTAGCTTTTTAAGCCCAAATTTGGTATAAATTTATATCATTTTAGATATATATATAAAATTTTTTTTTTCCTCATTCGCTTTCTTTTCTTATTTAAACTTTTACAATTATTTCCTTAAATTTTTTTTTTTTTTTATTATTATTAAAAAATAATTATTTTACGCTGTGCGTATTATTTATAAAATGAAAACAATCAAACGGATTCTTGATCTAGAAGAAAAAAGTTCTATTTCAATCAAACAAGAAAGAAAATATTTCTCGAATGGCATTAACATTAATATTAACATCGGTCGTCCAAAGTCACCAATATTTGATTCGTTTTTTTCTTCATTTCATTTAACGAAACAAAAACCAGCGACAACTGCAACAATAATAACAACAACAACTACTAGCATTAGTACCACACCAACCTCAGAATCATCATCCCAAGGACAAAAATCGGAAAGAAAATATCCTTTTCCATTAACAATTGATTGTCTCGAAGAAATTTTTTCACATTTAATTGATGATAAACTTACATTATTCTCTTGTATATTAGTAAATAGTTTATGGTTAAATTTATGTATACCATTATTATGGAATAATCCATTTGATTATCCTATTCCTCAAAAAAATCAATTACGATTAATAAGAACTTATATTTCTTGTTTATCCATAAATGATAAACAAAAATTACTTAAATTTTATTTAGGTAACAAAGAAGATAATGATTCAATCAAGAAAAGCAAAAAAAGGAAATCTTTATCACAACCTTTTAAATTTAATTATTTTTATCAAAAAGATCCTTTAAAATATTCTCAAATTTCATTGCATCATGAACCTTTATTTATTTATCCAAAATATTTAAGAGGTTTAAATTACAATAATTTTGATCCAGCCATAAAAAATTATTGTTATTGGAATAGACCTTTGACTAATCCTTTAATGGATTCACTTGATGAGTATAAAAATTTAGTTTTTGAATTATTAAATAATTTAATATTTAATAATAATAATATTTTATTAAAACATTTAAGGATCAAATTTAGTAAAGAAATTAGAACTCCTTTGCATAACAATGATTATTATATTAATAACACTGAAATCGATGAAAACAATAGTAACAATGACAATAATGACATCACGATTATGACAACAGGGGTTAATACTTTTACAAGGTTAACTACGTTAGATTTAAGCTATATGTATTCAAGTGAAGTTAGTAAAATAATTCCACAACAAATATCAAATATTTGTTCTCATCTATCAATACATTCAACTCACATTCAATGTCTCACAATTTATATGCAAAAATGGTGGGAAGATGATTTTAAACAACTAGTTTGTCTTTCAATATTTGATTTAATTAAATCACAAAAGTATTTAAAATATCTTTCAATTAATGAATTTTGGAATACCAATTATAATAATTTTAATAATTTTGATAATACAACTATTGAATATTTTAACAAATTTTATCAAATTCTCTTAGAAAATACTAGTAATACTTTGGAATATTTACAATTTTATGAATTGAATCGATTTGATTTATTATTAAATATTCTTAGTGATTTTAAAAAATTAAAAAATTTGGAAATTAAAAAATTGGTTAAACCAAATAATTATTCGAATTTTAATTATAATCCTTTTAAAATTAATAATTTAACCCTTTCAAAATTTGATTGTAATTATAATAATCCTTTTGAAAATTTTTATGTTATTAAAAATCCTTCTCATGATTCAATAATAATTAATTCTTTTATTTCCCCTATTATAAAATCCTCCAACAAATCACTTGAATCTCTTTCTTTAAGTAAAATTTCAAAAGATCTTTTATTAACAATAACATTAAATTGTCCAAATATAACAAATCTTTCCCTTCTTTTAGATCCTACTTTAATACCTGATTTCTGTGCTTTATTAATTTCTCTTTCTAAATTACATTCTCTTACTATAAAAAAATCTTTTTATAAATTATCTTTTAATTATATAGATTTTAAAAATTTAGCAATTAATTTACCAAATAGTCTTTATTATTTTAAAACAGATTTATTTGATAATTCAAAATCTTTAAATTATTTTTTAGAAAGTTGTAATATAGATGTAAAATTAGGTGTATTGGAAATTTATCAACAATTAGTTAATGATGATACTTTAAATACTATTTTAAATTATAAAAAGAAAAGTGATGATAAACTTAAAATATTTAAATATAGTGGTAGTGAAATTATGTTTAATGATCAAACTTGGGAATCAGCTAAAAAAATTCTTCCTGATCTTGTAAAGGTTGATTGGAATTAAAAAAAAAAAAAAAAAACAAATAAATTTTATTTAATTTTAATTTAAATAAATTAAAAATTATATTAATAAAAAAAATAATAATTGGCTATTTGAACTAATATTATTTGTAATAATTTTTCATAATTTATTATTTTTTTAAAAATATTTAATTATATTAATTTGACAAATACTATAAATTACCAGATTATAAAAAATTTTATCCAATTAAATTGTATTTATATAAATTTGAATTATTAATATGAAAATTATTTAAATTCAAATGTTAATAACTTTTTATTTAGATATTTTTTTGAAAATCTAATTAATAACTGAATTTAATACAGTCAATTCTCTATATAGTTACCTCTCTTATAGTTACAATTATCTATATAGTCACTTTAGTTAAGTGTCCCAAATTTTTACATATAAAATCTATCT
>JADRCO010002632.1:0-12920 GCA_021464525.1 Rhizophagus sp. LPA8_4_AMF
AATTAGGGTATTGCAGCGTCATCCTTATTTACAGAAAAAAGAAAAAAGACCGTCCAATCTTAAAAGACTGCGGTCCTTAAAAAGACTGACGGTCTTATTGTACATGTTACAGGACTGAAAGACCGCAGTCTTATACCAGGACAGACTGGTCTGTCTTTTTAAGGTGTAGGACTGTGAAACCGTAGTCTTTTAGAACCGATGACCATCTTTATTTGTGAGCGTAATTTTAGTCTTATAATAAAAATTTTTATTTCCATATAATAAAAATGTATTTTTTTTAGTACTTATTAATGAACACTAGTATATTTTTTTTATTAGCATTAGTGCTTACTGATGAGTGCAAAAAAAAATTTATAATATTTTTTGATTAGCATTAACACTCATTGATGAACATGAAATTTTATAATCTTTATTTTAATTGAATATTGGATGATAAGTGCCAAAATATAGGTCATTCATATTCATCCATGGGTTATATTGAAATAATCCATAGCGTGACTGAAGTGATCATAGTAAAATTTGAACTATAATTGGACATGTTGTGTCTATTCAGAACAAATTATCCATAAAAGTTACGTGATTATAGTAAAATATGAATGATAATTATTTTTATTTTTTAGTGAAAAATGCATTTTGAAAGATTAAGTAAAGTTGTTTAGCAGGTATAGATGATGGAACTACTCAACTATCAATTTTCAATAAAGTTAGCTCAAATATTTACAAAGATAATGATATTTTTGTGTAAAATTACTGTACTATGCATATTTTTTCACTTTACAGCATAATTTTGGTACTTTGGATAAATAAAACGTATTTAGAAAGATTAAGTAAAGTTGTTCAGCAGGTATAGAACTACTTATATGTCAATTTTTATAAAGGTGGTACAAATATTTACAAAGATAATAATTGAAATTACTGTGCTATGTGTGGTTGTTTTTTTCACTTTACAGCATAATTTTGGTACTTTAGCTAAACCAAATGTATTTAGAAAGCTTAGGTAAAGATATTCAGCAGTAAGGAACTTTAATTTTTACCAAGCTGGCTTATAGAGAGTAATTAATATTATTTACAATAATGTACTTGAAAATTATTTTCTTTAAAAACAGTGTTTATTTATTTATTATTAAATTTAATAGAAGTAATTTTGTTTATATAATATTAAGAAAAATTACCATCGTTATAATTTTTTATTACCACTTTTGCAGATCTTTTTTATTTATTACATCTTCTTTTTTATTTATTAGATAAATTCTTAATTTTTTATTACCACCTTTGCAGATCTTTTATTTTCACTACCATGTCCTTTTCACCCAAAGTTCTATAGTTTGCATAATTTGTCATGTAACTTTGTGGAATTTTTGATTAACCCCAGTATTATTCTACTCCTACGTGACTTGTGTGGTGCCTATATTTTTATTGGTCAGTTGGAGTAATAATTTTGCATATATATTACATTTATCTTGGAAAATAACAGATAACAAAAAAAAGAAAAGAGAAAAAATCAATAATGAATAAAAAAGATCTGCAAAGGTGGTAATAAAAAATTATGACAATGGTAATGAATAAAAAGATCTACAAAAATGGTAATAAAAAATTGCGAATCTGTCTAATGAATAAAAAAGATCTGTTAATTTTAAAATTACAAGAGTTGGTAATTTTTAAATAGGGGATGTTGGTAATAAAAAAATATGAATCTGGCCATTTTAGGAAAAAATTTGCCACTTGCAGTAATTTTAAAATATATGAAGTGGTAATATTTAATTAGCAGGAGGTGGTAATAAAAAAATACGAATCTGTCTACATTGGTGCGCCATAGTATTATATATGTAATATTATCGGAATTACTGAAAATTATTTTTTTTTTAGGTAGGAAGAAAATCTCACAATAAATTTTTGAAAAGTGAACTTCACAAATAAAGGCTGTCAATCTGAAGATTTTCACCCGAAAACCCAAAGAGCGTTCAAGAAACTCCTGCTGAGAATGTAAAAATAAATTGGATTGAAGATTCTATTTCTAAAAAATTGCTGAGAGTTTTTTGATTTTCATGATTTTAAAAATGTCAAAAAAATATGATTCCAACTATTAATTTCTTGTATTTTATTTAGATACAGTACAACAACAGACAAATTTGATTATCACGAAAATATCACGCAGCAAAAATGTGATTGCCATAATTTAGGATTACAAAACAATGCTAATGGCAAATGGTCCATCATAATAACTATATTACGATTATTTTGAATTTTACAATATTTCCTATAATTAATCATTTAAAAAAGTTATTTATGCAAGCACGTCATTGGCAAAAAGTGTGGCACATTTTTGATTGTCATAAATTGGGATTACAAATCATCTATCATAATAACTATATTGGTGAAAATTGTAGTTGTCATGCCCGAACTACCAATTTTATCTATAACGTAGTTATAATTTGGATATATAGTAAATGCATAGAATTTCCGCCAAGAAATGAACATTTTACGAATCTAGGTAATTAAAATTTGGATATAAAGTTTATTTTAAACATTTATTTTGGGTATGCGCTCGGTTAAAGAATTCCATCAGAATTTACGTAAGCTAGGATCTATGACTATAATTAGCAAGATCATCTTAGTGATGTGGTTTCATATTATATAAAAAATCTCATTTTTATTGAAGCGATTATTTTTGGTAATTAGGCAAAATCTAATTTTGTAGTATGTACATGTTGTGTGCAGTACACGATTATATAATCGCGAACGGGTGCTATAAATAAAAACGTTAAATCGTTTAAAAAAATTGTTTTTAAAAAAAAATATTCATAAATCCTTAGTTCCTCGTTATCAAATATGAATGACATCTATAACAAATATAAAGGTGAACTTTTCAATATGATAGAAATAGCACCAAACGGAGAATACCTTATTACTTGTAGTAATGATTTTATTTTCGGTTGGAATGTTATAAAAAAAGACAGTCAATTAGAAATCAAGTTCGACGATTCCAAGCCCGTTGAATTTAAGCCAATCAAGTGCTGTGTTTCTAATGATAAACAATTTGCGTATATTGATTATAAAGATAGTGCGAGTAAGTTCATCTTAGTTATCTAATTATGTATTTATTTAATTAATATAGTAACTGAATTATGTTTCATTAGCGTTAGTAATATCCGATATGAAAAAGGAGCTAGATGACTCAAGATTGACACATCCGTCAAAAATAATAAGATTTGATACCCATGGGGAAACTTATAAATATGAATATAAGCATTGCACTTTCAATTTAAAAAATAAATTTGTTTTATGTGGTGAGAGCCTTTTTGAAATAAAGATCTGGATATATTCCACTCGGACTAAAAATAATGATAACAAATGGATATGTGAAAGAAGTTACAAACTTCCTCTGGTTTATCTATCTATTTTTTATCCGATCAGCATAAAATATGACAAGCTTTTTTTATTTTCGGATAACAGCATCTATGAATGGGATACTTTTACTGAAAAGGTTATAAAAATATTTGGTTATCATATATACAAGGAAGAAGAGCTAGAGGAGATGGAGATAGAGAAGGTGGAGGAGATAAAGTTGAAGGAGATGAAGATGTCGAAAGAGATAGAGGATATAGAGATGCAAGGGGAGTTAAGGGTACAAAATTTATTTAAATTAAAACTACTTGAATATTTATATATATATATACAGTTAATTAATTATTATTTATTTAGTGTCGTGGATTACTGGAAAAAGATATCAGAATTTCCAGCAATGAAAGGTTTATTTGTTTAAAAATCAAAGATAAAATTATCATTCATTCAAATGAATTAGGAATTATCATCGATTCTTTTGACGGTATTGTTTGTTTTATATACTGTATTAAGTTTATTGTTGTAATTTATTGTTGATTTATCGTTTTTCTTTATTTAGAATCTCAACTAAATAAATTTATGAATAATTCTGATGATGATTTATATTTCTTACTACTTTCATTATTATTCCCTGCTAAACTAACTCAAGATTCAGTTAATAAATGGATTAAAATGATTAACGAAAAAAGGTTTGACAAAAAATCGGATAACGAAAAATTGAAAATGGAACAATTAATCAGATACAAATTTTGTAAGCCTTTTGAAAGTAATAGTAATGAGGGCTGTAAACCATACTTTAGTTTTGATGTATATGAAAATAAAGAAGACTTGGAAAACAACGAATTAGAAGATTTTTTTGAGCATAAGTACAAGAATTATTTAGATGGATCTATTGATATAAAAACACTGAATAAAATTTATCAGGATTTAGAAAAAAATCGAGAATATCTTTTAAAATATAGAGCTAAGTTATTTTCTATACTTGATGAAAATGAGTTAAAATCGTTTCGAGTAATAAATAATATCTATAAAAACTGCATAAGGTACTTTGAAGATGATCCGGGAAAAAATAGAGCGTTTTTAAGTATTATTACTTCTGCAATAACTGACAAAGATCCTAGTTATTCAGAAATATCAAAATCAAAATTAAAAACATCAATTATTGAAAAATATCCAGAGTTTATGTCAAGATATTCATTAGAAACTATCATGATTATTGATTCACCTTCTTATACTATAAAAACTTTATATATTGATAGAAATGCGCATCTTTACTCTTTTCGATACCCTCCAATATATAATATAACTTCAAGATTTATATATGATCCAAATTATAAATATATAAATTATATACTAAATATTATTCAATTTTTGATGATATTCATAACTCTGCCTATTTTACCCATTTCTTTTGCTATATATTATATATTAGAAAGTAATCATTTTATTGAATATTATAATAGAGATTTTGAAGTTCACCTGTTTCTTTCTTTTTACCATCGTATATATAGTATCTTTAACAATATCTTAGGTATATCAACATTTAAGACAACATTAACAATTACTTTTATGGTTCCTTATGTTGGATTTGTTAATTATCCACAAAAATACGATTGGTGGTGGGAATTAATTAGACCTAAACCTAGTCCATTTGTTAAAGCAACTAAAAGAATAAACAGGGATATTTATAAAACATGGAATGGAGAGGCATTAATCAATTTTAAATGGAATATTTACGGAAAACACTATTATGCTATAATTTGGATTTTATTTATGGCTTTACTTGGGTGCTTCACTGCTGTTGCAACAATTCCACAGCAATCTATTGATAATGATGTTCGAGAACGACTTTTAATTGCTTCGATTATACTTGGATTTATTCATCTGATTTTTAAAGTTCGTCTTTTTATTTTTAATCCTACTAAATGGATCCATAATTTTTGGAATATATTTGGTAAATATAGTTGTTCTGTTTGCACTGCTATTAAACAAAATACATGAAATCAATTGAATCATTCATTAATCATATTATTTATTATAGATATAATTGCATACTTGTTTCCGATTTTCACTTCCATTTACTGGCTTCAAACAGGCATTAGAGACGTTCGCTTGCTTTCCTTTTCATGCCTATTTTTAGATTTAAAATTTTTATTATTCTTTAGAGCATTTGAATATTTTGGTGTATATTTTGCAATAATCATTAGTGTTGCAAAAGAGATCGCCTCTTTTTTAATAGTTATGTTTGTTATTATGATTAGCTTTGCGCATGCATTTTATATTTTATTATCACCAAAATTTAAATTTTCTCTTGATGAACGTACAATTAATGATGACCTTAATAACCCTTGGAATATAGCTCCAGCTTATAAACAAGTATTTGAAAACGGAACTGTTAGTAATGATCCGGTTATAATTCAACAACCTACTAGTAATACAAATTTGTTTATAGATTTTAGAACTTCTCTTTTGGCAATGTATAGATTCTTAAGTATGTAACAAAATGCATATACTTTTTTTCTCTTATTTTACAAGTTTTTAACAAATTTATTTTAAGGTGATCCAAGCGTATTAACCAATTGGACATATGTCGATAATCAACCACTTACAATAATGATAGTTTTATTCTCACTACTCATTGTTGTGTATCTTTTAAATCTGCTTATTGGATTACTTAATAAAGCAATTGATAATGATAATAATAGAGCTTCATATTTAATGCAGAAGGCAGAGGTATAATTATCATCACTATTTATTATATTTAAAAAAAACTATTCTAATTATTTTCTTATCCTAATAGATTTTGACTGAAATTGAGTTATTATACATGTTACCAAATCAGAGACGCTGGGAAGCGTGGTTTCCTGAAGTAATGTATGTTAATTTACCTACTTTTTTTAAAAAAAATACTATACTTATAGTGCTAATATAATTATAACAAATTCATTTTTTCAAGATATTATTATGCTGATATTGAAAAAACTCGGAAAGAAGTTAAAAGATTGATTAATGAAGGTTTATGGGACACCAGTGTTTTGTTAAAAATGAAAAAAAGTTTATTAAATGAACTTTGTATTCATATGACTAAAGAAGTGCAAGATAATGTTTCAGGCGAACCGCTTTGCTGAAACCTATCGATTTTGAAAAATATGGTAGAAACATTTTTAAAATATGATCACTATATTGCATACATATTTCTGTTAACTCCGTTGTAACTCGATAACAGCAATATGTTAAGCATATGCCAAAAATACAAAATAAAATATGTTTAGAATATGTTAAACATCAATCAAACATATGATGAAAATATGTAATAGGGATGTTTTCATTATATATCAAAAATATGTTGAAAATAGAATAAATCAATTTATTAAAATAGTCAAAAATTTATTTACATGTATACAATATATGGCACAAATGTTTCTCTCACTCATCCATCAAAAAAATTTAAAATACTATATAATTCTTAATAATATTATTATCCATATCAATACCGCATTATAATAAAATATAACATCGATTTCCTTCATTATGCTCAGTATAATGTATTCCTACAATTGTATATAAAGAATAAACGTGAAATGTGATCAACAAATGTAATTGGAAAATTTTGAAACCACCGTAATTCTTTAGGCATCTGTAAAATAAAAAATAAAATGTAGAATCATTTCATTAATAAAAAAAAATTGGCTAAATAAATTAAGTTTTTAAATCAAAATTTACCATCCAATCTACCCAAGAACCAGAAATCCATTTCCTATAAAAAAGAGAGGAAAAGTAAATATTAATATTTCCTTTAAAAAATTTAATTTCGAAATAATTTAATTTCGAAACTCACCATCCGATCCATTCGTAAATTGGAAATCCGTCCTATAAAAAAAAAAGAAAAAACGTTAATCAAAATTTTTTATCATTTTTGAATTTTTTTTCCCCAAAAACTTACCTTCAACCTATTAATTTCGCACAACCCAAACAATATAAAAACCAGTTATCTATCATACTGAGAATTCTGATAATTAAGTCAAAGGAAAACTACAAAATAAAAGAAGACGGACGTTACTGTAATTAAACGTCTTTTCACAAGAGTTCTGAAGACGGGAGTCCTACAAAAGAAATAAAAAAGGTTAATAAAAACTTTTTTTTTAATTAATTTTCAAAAAAAAAATTTCGATACTCACTTAGGAATCCAGTTCACATTAGAGCTGATTTCCCTACAAGAAAAGACAAAAAAAGGAAAAAAAGTTTTTTTTCTTTAAAGTTTCGAGTTCCTTTTTTTTGAAACTTGCCATTATCTAGGATTTGAGTTTCCAAGTCAGAGCCGATTTCCTACAAAAATGGGAAAAAATTTCTGTTTTCGAAACTTACCTATCCTACGCGTCTAGACTTGTCTAAAAATATGAAAAACTAAGGCCGATTTCTCACTAGCATGGTTAAAAATCCACTCATTGGTTTAATTTTCACGTGTTGATCAACATTTATTAACCAATAAAAAAAAGCTTTATTTTTTTATTACGATAATCAATACATTAGATCAGTGTTGGCATTTTGGCTGCGGCCAAAGGATTATTTGGCCATTTTGGCTACAGCTAAACAGCCAAATGGCCAAAACTAAATTTTGGTCAAAAGTATTAATACTTATTAGAAACTGATTGGCATTTGGCCACAGCCAAAGGATTTCTTGGCCATTTTGGCCGGCCAAAATGGCCAAGCAGCTAACGGCCAACCCTGGCCAAGTGGCCAAGTGCCAATACTGCATTAGATATTTGAGATATTAGTAATATTTTGTAATGTTCGGCGTGAAGTGGCAAAGTGAGTTTGGTTTGAAAACTAAAAATATTGATTATTAGTAAAATTTTTGTAATTCAGAATCAGTTTCAACTTTTGATTTATAACTATCTGTCTCTTCGAATTCTTCATTGTCTTCATTTATTTCCTTATTAATATCTGATTCTAATTGCACTTCTTCTAAATGCAGTCTTTGATTATACGATTTTGCCAATTCATCAATAGATTTATCTAGATATTTATAACAATGTTCACACTTTAAACCTAATACCCGAAAACATTCTTCATGATATGCATGACCACATATCAAACTTCGCTTTCCTCATTTGTTGATTCTTTATAGAATTTTTTATCACAAAATCTTTTCATATTTGGAGGTACAGGAGAATGATATCCAAGGGGCAGAGCACCAGAAGGAAAACTCATGAGAATAGGTGCAAAATAATAATGAGGTTTCTTGGTTCTTTTTCCTTCCATCTTCTTTTTGACCTTACCATTATTTTTCCAAATGTTATCAAAGAAATTCAATAGAAAAAGTGCAGTTCTTTTGATCATTCCTTTTTTTTATATGGATAATCCCGTTTAGGTACGAATGATGTAGTAAATAAATTTTCATTTTGAAAGTTATCAATAAAAAGAGCATCACGTCTAAGAGATTTACTTGAAGAAATTTTTGCTGTGGTATGTCTTCGTAAGAGATTATGGAAATTTTCAATAATGTACTTATCAAATATATTTAAATTATTTTTCAAAGTTAGATGATTGATGAATTTCCAATAATACACATCAAATATAAAAGCAAGAAGGATTTTATCATAATTGTGTCACTGAAATCTTCTCATCATGCTCCATAAATGAAATATTGTATCAACATATTCCTCGAATTTGTTGTTTTGGAAAAGAACAGTATAGATATCTAAAATTGCCAGAATAAGATTATCAAGTAGGTCAAAAAAGTTCTGTATCTGGTATTTTTTGTATTATTGAATCTTGCTGTTACAATATTTTTTATAATCTTCCATCCTGAATTTGCCAAATATATTAATAGATTAATCTTCCAAGGCTTTGGTTTAGCTGCAAGCTTTTTTTTAGCATCAAATATAGTTAGATATACAGGTTAAAAAAAGACCAAAAGACAAGAAAAACTGACTCGTGAGTGTTAAGCGAAACGTGTAATGGGCCAAGGAAGGGAATTAAGTGTGTGATATTGTTCAATAATAGCGTATTATTATCAGATTTCAAAACATTAATAATTGCCCTTCTAATGAATAATTGTCCTGGAAAATCCGCAGAAATGGAAATAATATACTGTTTTAAATAGTTTTTTATTTCAGATAACCTTTGGAAAATAAATATTGTAAGTAATTTAACAATTATAAATAGATTACATAATCACATACTTGATAAAAGATTGAATTGCTCGAATATAACTATTTGTATTTTTTAATGATAATTTTAGTAAATCAACAAGTTTTGTCTGGTCAAATTTTCAACTATATCATTTTTATATATCCGCGTTATATGAATGTATAGTTAATGATTCCATTAACTCCCCTTCATAGTGATTATTCCAGTTAAGTTTAACTGAATTATAACTTTTGCACAAAGAAATAAAATGTGTAGTCCAAAGTGCTGTTTTAATAATAAACGCATCTACATCATTTGGATTATGTATAGGTGAATGATTAGTAGTATAATAAGGATTGGGGATGCTTCACTAGTATTAAACAATATCATGGCCATATGTGAAATCTGATCCTTAGATGTTACTGAAGGAATTCGTGTACTATGTAAATTATAGTAGTTGTCTATACAACCTATTATAAGTCTATTGTTCTAAATAGATTGTTATAATTAGCATTTAATTAGATAATAAAAATACAATCTATTTCTTACATACTTTTGAATATATGCTTACACACTAGATTGGTGATTATATACAATAGTTTCAAGTTTATTAAATAAAGTTTGGTATGTTGAACAAATTCCTATATTTGCTAAAGCATTTATAAAGTTACTGATGCGTCCGAATTAATTAAAAATAACCCAATTGCAGTTTTGGTACTACTAACTTGCTTGTTGCGCATTGCAGCAATTTGATAACATAGCAGCATAACCTTTTGCTTTAATAATCGCCACGTCTATGAGTTTTTGCTTTGGGGATTCATAGATTGGAAGACCATATCAAAAAACCGCTTAATTTGTGTATTTTTACCTCAATAGATTCTTCAAATTCCGTTGCATTCCAAACTGGCAAATTTTTTTCACGAAAATATCTATATAAAACATCTGTAATCTGTCCAATTTTATCCAAAAAAAACTCTGAAATTTCATTCAATCCTAATAATTGACAATAGAATATTATAATAAGTAAAAATTTAGATTAGTTTAAATTTAGAAAATATAAAAAATTTACCCAATTCTTTTGCTTTCTCCACCTGATTTAATTGAAGTTTTAAGTCTTCTATTTGCTGTATAAGTTCATCATATGTTTCTTATAATAAAGAAACTTTTCTTTTTTTGTATCTTTTGGATAATATGATAAATCCACATTTTTTCTTTTATTTCGTGATTTAGTTATTCCTTGATCATAAATAACAAAAATATTGTAATGAAGTTGACACAATTAATTATTAAGTTTAAGTTCAACCGTAAGTTGTCAAGCAGCAGGATTTTTTATTGCTTTGGCAATCAAGTTTTCGCTCAATTTTCTATGTTTTTCTCCAGAAATTTGCTAACCACATACAGCACAAGAACCATTATTCTGACGAAAATTTATTCTTACTATTACTATTAGACGAAGTTTAAACTGAAGCGGGATCAGAAAAAAGTATTGAAGGATCAGTATACACTAAACCTTCTCGTAAATTTTTAGGTATAGTTATATTCAGTGTTTGAAATTCAATGTGTGGAGTGTGTGCGCGCACAAAATTTTAAAAGCTCTGCATATGACCAAGAATTTTTATGTGCGCAAAGCGCACATAAAAATATGCACATTTGCGCATATTCTTATATTTTTGTATATTTCCGCACATTGCACATAATGTTGCGTACATAAATATTTCAAATCATATGCGCATTCCGCACATGATTTAAAATCTGAATTTCAAATACTGGTTATATTATGATATAAGGTGACTTTATTACATGACCTTTTTTACTTTTTAAAATAGCGTGTCAATATAATTACCGATCACTTGTAATTGATTACATAATACATATAATATCTAATAAAATTGATTCTTAACCATGCTTTTCTCACTGAGATCCTATGTGTTCAGGTTGTCTAAAAAAAAAAGAAAAAAAAAGAAATTAGTAATTATTTTTAAAAGACAAATAAAGAAATTTTTTAAAAAAGGTGATATACTCTCCAAAATCCACGTCTAAAGAACTAAAAAGTCACCTAAAAGAGAAAAGAACAAAACATTAATAATTATTTTATTAAAGAAATAGGCCAAAAACTTTCCTCCTTACCAAAATCCTTGTCCAAAAATATTCAAAGAATACCAAAATTTACATCTGTCTAAAAAAAAAGAAAGAGTAAGAGAAAAGAAAGTATGAGAGAGAGAGATAGGAGAAAAATGAAAAGAAGGAAAGGAAAATTATGAAAGAGAGGGAAAGGGGGAAAATAAGAGAAAAAAGTTTATCAAAAAAGTTTATGCCAAAAAAAAGTTTAAACTTTTTTTTAAACTTTTTTTTTTAGACTTTCTTTTAAACTAGAATTATTATATTGTTAATATGAAATCACGTGATGTATGTGATACTTAATTCAATATAAAATATGAGCCATTTTCTGATAAAAGATTCATTTTATATTTTTTTTTAGTAGTAAAATATAATACTTTATTAAAAAAAATAAAAGTAAAATTGGAGTTAGAAGAAAACCAAAATTTTCATGTACTATATAATACTTTCTAGTTCCTTTATAAATGGTTCTTCCATTGAAAATGCTTTTACTAAAATAATAATATTTTTATAGGAGAAAAAAAAGTTTTTAGATTATAGAAAATTGGAAAAAAAAATGGGAAAAAAAAACTTTATATAAATATTTTAAGTGGAAAAAAAAGTTTGTATTTTAAGTAATAAAAAAAGTTCATATTTTTGGTTATATAAACTTTTTGTAATATGAGTCAAAATAAAAAATGATCAAAAACATTTAAAAAATTCTGCTGATTGATGAGAAATAGTTGTCCTAAATTAGCAAATAGTTGTAGGTTTGATATTTGTTAGTTTAGTTTTGTACTCCTATATATTGTTGTTATATTATCATATTTGGCTACAGGTATAGTGCGTCTCACCTATAAACCACAAAAATATCATATGACTTTAAATATTTATAAGTCAGGTATTAAGTAATAAAATACAAATTGAACCTGATAAAATAATAGAATAGCATAAGATAAACATTTTTAATGGTTTACTTTTCAAGATTTATTAGAAAAATTTAATTTTATTAAGTTCAAAAATTTAAGAATAATTTATATGATCTATATGAAAAAAGGAAAATTTCAGATTGAGATTAGGAATATATTATCATGTGAATTTCATAGATCAGAATATATTGTTACAAGATTAAACCTAATGTTATGCAAATTTCATATGAAAATTACTGATTCAATTAATTTTCCACACATTAATCAATGACTCATCCATCAAAGCAAAAATCTAAGGCTAAAGAGCAAGAAAGAGACAACAATGGATATTTACAAAAAAATCAAAAATATCTGATGAATTGCATCACGAAGTTAAACCAAATGGAGTCTTGTATTTACTAAACAGCAGTATTTAATAAG
>JADRCO010002633.1:0-12919 GCA_021464525.1 Rhizophagus sp. LPA8_4_AMF
CAATGTTTATCTCCAAAAATATCTTTGTATATAGGAAACTACAGAAGAAAAAAAAAAAGTTAGAACAAAATTTTTTTAAGAAAAAAATGACCGAAAAGAAAGAAATAGAAATAGAAAAAACAGCTAAAAAATAAAAAAACTATTTACTATAACTATTCATATAACTTATAAATTGACTTACCATAAGTTAGATGGGTTGTTAACTATGTTAGATGGGTTAAAAACGGGTTTTTATATTAAGTTTTTTTGTTTTAACGTGAAGTAAAATCAAAAAAAAATTTTTCAATTAATCTGCAAATTCATCTGATATGAAATCCCGTATATGCTGATCAATTTGATAAACATAAAAAATATTTTACTAAAGTAAAAACGTCTATAATTGTGATGAACTAAACCTGCCGATATGCTAAGATCAAGTTGTTGGAGCCTTGGGCAAGAACGAATAACATTGCCAATTGATATTTCAGAAAACTCTTTGTGAATAGAAATATTTAGATATTCTAGTTTGTGCGATGGTAGATAAATCTATATCATTTTCTAATCCAAAGCTTCCAGGTAAAGTAGATATATTGAGATACTTCAAATTTGGATATGATTCTGCTATTAGCTTTAGAACTTTACCTGTACAGTCTGTACTTCCTTTGAAATCTAAATAAATTATATTTTGGAAAGTATGTATGATGTCTTTGATTTTTTTATTTGAAAGTGAATGGTAGACGGATGTATGTTATTTTAAGATAAGTTAATTTTGAGCTATAAACTAGTTTTCTTCCTCCTTCAGGTACTATTTTTAAACATCTTTCCAATTGAAATTTATCCTCCACATTGTCTCCCTTTAGCTTGATGCGTTTTCATAAAATAGGAGCATCGCATTATACCAAAGCTGGCAAACAAATAGAGTGGGATAAAGTGATTTATCTATCACTAAAAAATGTAAAATCTGTTCTAATAGTTCTAGTATAATAAAAATTCTTGAATGCGCCATAAATAATGCTTATTATCTGTTATATTTTATATCTTCAAACAAAAAAATCTTCTGAGCTGACAATTACTGCTTGAGTTAATTATTAGTATTTCAGATCAAATTACACCTCTCCATTCTTCTCAGTTCATCATTAATATATTCATATATAGTCTTACTATCTTTTGATGCATCAACTGTCATTCTCAGTTTTCTTGATATTTGATACATTCTGGGATATGTATCAAAAAAGGCTGGTATTATAGTACACACGAAATTCTCAACATGAATATTTGGATTGGGTGAAACAAGTTGATCTATGACTTTTTTGCTAACATTATTATATCTTTCTATTTTGAGATACTTTAAATTAAGACACGAATTAGCAATTTCTTTGATAATCTCATTAGTAACTTCACAATAGCTAAACTCAAGATATTGAAACCTTGGGCAAGAATGGATAATATCACAAATCGATATCTCAATAATTTCTGTATGATTAGAAATATTCAGATATTCTAATTTATGATATGACTGTGCAATTGCAATTAGATCTTTATCAGTTACTATCCCATCATTAAAGGTTTTGTATCTACTCTTTTGCAAATTGAAATACTTCAGATTGGAGTATATCTCTGCTATTCGATTTAGTGTTTTTTTGTCAAATCCTGTGCTAAAATTTAAATCTAAATGGACTATATTTGGAAATAAACGTGCAATGCTATTGAATTTTTTATCTGAAAGTGAGTAGTAGTTTTAAATTTTTAGATGAGTTAGATTTGAGCTATAAATCAGCTTTTGTCTTCTACCTAATATTTTTATAAATTTATTCAATTGAGAGTGGTATTTATGCTTCCACTTTAGCTTATTGCCGTTATCAAAAATGTTGACAATTTGAATGTCGATCATTTTTTCAAAAATGAACACACTGAACACATCGAACACACATGAACTCATATGAACACACATAAAAAATTTTGCGAACCTGAAGTGGACATGTATAATTTTACTGCAAAATTATTTTTATCATCATTAAAAACAAAAAAGTTTAAAAATTTTGAAATTTTATACCGAACACATACCGAACACACTTCAACACACTGAACACATCGAATACAAACAAATATAAGCAAATACAAGTGAAATACATATATGTTAATAATATAAAATTAATATATTTTTTTATGTACACCATAAAGAATATATTACACTAAGTTTTGGTATTATTTATAAAGGAAGAAAAAATTTTTTTCTCATTTTATGGCTGTGTTCAGTGTGTGTTTGGTGTGTTCAGTGTATTCGTTTTTAGAAAAATGATCGATATTCAAATTGTCAACATTTCTGATAACGGCAATAATGCGTCTTCATAAAATAGGGGCACTGCATCTGTACTACAATCAGAAAACAAATATAGCAAGATATAGTGACTTATCTACCACTAGGAAATATAGAATCTGCTCTAATAGTAGTTCTAGTAAATTTATAACACCTAAATGCGCCATAAAAAATGATGCTGTATCTTTAAACAAAAAATAAAATTACATGATCACTGCTTTGGATAATCATTATTCTGCATTGGGTTCATATTTTACTTCTTTGATTGGGATCATAAAATTACCATCTAATGATAATTTTGAATTACATATATCTAAAGTTGCACCATTTTCTCGAAACTATGGTATTCCTAATACTAAGTAAGGATAATAATCAGGCCAATCTGGTCCAAGAACTATAAATTCACTAGATGTGCTTTTATGTTTCTCGTCATTATTAATACCAATACACAGATTAACTTTTTCTAATGTAAAATAGGATGCAATCGGCATTTCTATGCTATTGTTTTCACTGTTATATGTAATTCCTAATTCAGAAATATATTTATGACTAATGCCATTTATATTGGTGCCTGTATCTATCTAGTACTCTTGAGATAGGTTTATTTTCTTCAACTGCGTAATTTACAAACTTCATTTTTATTATGACATATATAATATCCAAATATAAAAAATAAACCTATAACATCGCTCTGAACTGCATTTATCAGATAGCTAATTAGTCTTATTTTTGCTATATGTATTTTCTGCAGAATCTTTCCTTTGAGCTTGGCGCTTCTGGATCTGTTTTCAAATCCTTTGATGCTTAATCATCTTTACTATTTCATCAATATCAAAATCAGATGAACTGGATTCAGATGAACTATCCTCCAAATCTTCCAATTCAACTTTTAAGGATCCCACATCTCTTTCCAGTCTTTTTACCCTCATTTCTAAAATATTATGTTGGAAATAATGGATTAATGGTCTTCCAATTGTTTCTTTAGCATCCTATTTTCACCAGAAAGCACACTATACACTTCTGCATTTTGTTTGTTTAGTCCAAATATCTGGGCTAATTTTTCTGTATATCTGATAACTTCCTGCTCGCTAGATATATTAGATAAATGATTTTGATCAGTTACCATTTTGTAATATTTTATATATGGTATATCTTGCCTCAAGCGAAAAAATAAAACTTAATAAATGATATCAGACTGATAAATCAGTCCTTTAGATCCTTTAACCTGCTATACAATTGAAGAGTTCGAATATCATTATCTGATCATAAGGTTATCCTCTTTTTTGAAAATTGATTATAGTATAGTTTTGTGCTAGGAAGGCATGGTTGTCTGGCAAATGTCGAAGGCTTACCTGGCAATGGTCATAACTTCTAATAAATTCTTCGCACTATTTGAAATAACTGCAAATACTGCCCCTAATTTGCGTAAATAGCTAGAGAGGAGTGGTTTACTAGTTTCAGAAAGAAATCTATCTTTTTCCAGAAATGTATTTTAAAAACTATTTAACTCTTTATACTCCTAAATCTCTCAACTGTCCAGAAGAAATTGCATCCTGAATCCAAGTAAGGAGAAGTATAGCCCGCTCTTTATCTCTTTCTAACGATCTAAACATCCAAGGATTATCCTGCTGACCTCAGTTTTTTGAATATCCACTTACACTTCCATTAGAAATGCACAAGTCTTTAATTTCAGCGGGATGGATGCAGAGCATGATCATTATATTGGCTAGGGCTTGCATATTGGATGTGTTAGACAATTATACAAATCAAGTCTCTTCTTAACTGATTTTAATGAGAAATGTCTGGAAAATCGATCCCTTTATTTTCACATTGATCCTTACGCTTCTTTTGAATTTTGTTAGATGCGCAAGTTGTTTTTCATCAAATGTAGCAGAGATTATTTTTTCTGGGATATTAAATTTTCGCAACTCTCTTTAGAGCCTATTAAAATGAAATGTGATGGCGACAGGATTAGGAAACATTACAGTTAAAGCCTTAGCTATCGCTTTTACTTCTTTTTCAGTTAGCTTTGCTAACACAATACGTTGAGTTATATTTTTGATGATTTCTCCATCTGGGATAATGTCAGATACTTGGCATATATTAACTTCCCCTACTTCATCCCCTCCTTCTTTGGGGGTTACTTGAATTCTACTTCAACAAATTCTCTGATCGGAGACTAATATAAACACCTGCTCTTTGCTAAAATTATACTTTTTTTGGAGTTTTGATGGCCTTTGTCTCTTTTCAGTTTATCTGTCAAAAGCTCAAGTAATACTGAGGCATGCTGGCTAAGTTTTTCATTACTCATATCTTTACTGAGTTTATGCTCTGCAACGTACTTTGTTACAATCATAGACATGATAATGTTGATATAGTCTATGAAGTAACTATTAGATTATGTTTAACTATTAGGTTATACTACGCAGAAAAAAGTTTAATTCAAAAAAAGTATTCTATCATTTTACTACTCCATGGTCAGTGAAAGCTATCAGAAGGATAGAGAAAGGAAAAAAATATATAACTTATGCGGAGCTCTCTTTTGAAGCCACCTGCTCCAGTCAAAATATGTTTTGCATATATTTGAAAATTGCAGGTTGATAGGATAGGCGAAAAAAATAATAATAATTTGAATTTATATATCGTCTAGTTGTAAAGAATAAAAAGACCCTCTTATCCCGATACCTTACTTATAAACTGGCTTCTTATTTGCTCTTTACCAAAGTATATCATTCTCCTGGAGTATGCTTATATTTTTTCCCACCATTGGTCGAGTTTACCATAAGTAGCCATTCTCTTGGAGTATGCTAATACCTTTTTGCCACTTCTTATCATCATAAATATATGTTCAGAGCTTTCCAGCATCCTCAAGGTTGTGGAAATATATCTCTTCACTTATTAGCCTTTCGCTCCTAGACATATAAAATATCTCATTTACATCTATCTTTTGTTCTTTCGCAAATTCGATGGTGACTGCATCTGACATCATCCAGTGCTGTTATTCCATAGATAGTCTAATGTCTTTTTCTGTGATAGTCATGAATACATTTGAGTCTTTGCCGTGATCAATAGTCTATTTTCTAAGACGCTCTTTATGCTGAGCTCTAATCAGAAGTATAGGAGATGATAATTCATTGATAGATTTAATAGGCCCAGGTGACTTACTAGCCTTTGGTTTATCGATTACTGGCTCAGGTGTTTGAGAAGTCACAGATATATCAGATGTTCCAGATGTTGAGGCGACTGGAGCACATGTATCTTCTGCCACATAGTTGAAAAGAGCCTGAGTCAATTCATCCTGTTTATCCACCTTCTTATTTTTACTGGTATTAAGTAAAGGCGTGCCCTTTTCTGGTTGAAGCAAGATTATTTTCTGAAAAATAGTTTTTGGCACATTGAATATAGGTATATCTGTAGCATATTAGCTGGCAACTCATCTTGAGCTATGTCAGAGAATTTTTTGATATCGCCTAAGCCAGATTCACAAAGCTTAGCTATAAATCTAGAGCAGTCAAGAATATACCGCCATTCCCTTTTTCCACTGCCTGTCTGTACTTGTTTGCTCTCAATACCAATATCTGAGAATTTCTTTCCAGCAATGTTATTAGAAAATGGCTTTTCACCATTCTCTCCACACCATTCAAGATACTTCTGATATAATGCTTTTTTACTTAACTCGACTACACTACCCTCAGCCTAAGATACAATAAAATCAATTATAAATCGAATGGGATTAAGAAGCTGGTCTCACATTATATCTGATTTCATTTTAGTTACAGGAATTTCTTGTGGTTCAAACTTTGAGAGATCAAGACTAAAAAGATATTTTATGACTACTCCTGATGCATTAAGGTGGTCAAGAACTTTTCCTAGTCACTTAAAATATACTGTATTTCCTCTACATCGTGAAGAGATATCAAAACAAACTACACAGGAATCCCTGATATCTATTTTGAGCAGGACATCCTGGTTGCTTGTAACCATATATCCAGCAAAATCTTTAGTCATTTAGATTCAAGACCTTGCACTCTATCATAGTCACCATTCCTTCTGTTATAAGAGATTTAAAATGTCCATTAAATCTATGCCAATTCTCGCTAGATATTCCAGTTTCATTCATAACAATAAGCTTCTGAGCTTGGATGGCACTATTAAATCGCCCAAGAATTTTTTTCAAATCTGATGTAGCATAATTTCTTTTTTTTTTTATTTTCTTCAACTTCCAGCATGCCTCAGCATCCTTTGACCATAGGGCCTTTGTAGGCTAAGAACATCTTAATTACATATATTGGTTACTCATGCAGGTAATAGAACTAGACAATGCACACTTGAGGTCCCTGAATAGATGATGGGTAGTTTATTAGTGACCAAGAGTGAGTTGAATAGCGAGCTTTAGAAATGTTTGCATGTAATTCTTTTGACTTTACTCATACTAATAAATGCGTTGTTGAATTGTTAAAAAAATAATAATAATAATAAAAACTAAAAAATATTTTTTATTAAATAAAACGTTAAACCTGAATTTTCAATAGTAAAAAACATAAAGAATTTTTTTTAATTAATACATCAGATTCAACATTTTTAATAACAAAAACCTAAAAAAAGTTTTTTTAAATTAAAATGTCAAACCTGATGTTTCTTAATAAAAAAGTCAAAGAATGGTTTTTTAAACTAAAACGTTGAATCTAACATTTCTTAATAAAAAATGAAAGAATGGTTTTTTTAAAATTAAAACGTTAAAACTAATATTTCTTAATAAAAAAAAATCAAAGAATAGTTTTTTTAAACTAAAACATCAAAACTGACATTTTTTTAATAATAAAAACTGATTTTTTTCAATTAAAAACATCAGACCTGACATTTCTTAATAATAAGAACTAAAAATAAGTTTTTTTTTAATTAAACATCAAATTCAACGTTTTTTAAATAATAAAAACTAAACAAAAACTTTTTTGTAATTAAAAATATCAGACCTGATATTTTTTAATAATAAAAACTAAAAAAGTTTTTTTTAATTAAAAATGTCAGACCTGATGTTTCTTGATAATAAAAAAGTGACCCATTTGGCCCATTTAACCTGTTTAACCCATTAATCTATTGGGTCAAACAGATTAACAGGTTGGGTCAGGTTAGGTTATTAGTTATCCAACCCAACCCAACCCAACCTGATTTTTTCTTTCAGGTCAGTTACCTGACCTGACCCGATCTGATTTTTTCTTTTAGGTCAGGTCAGGTCAATTACTCAACCTGACCTGACCCGTTCAGAATACTAATCACAATAATATTATTTTAACTTTATCACTCTACTTTACTTTCTAAAGTATTATTGGTTAAAGATAAATAATAATTTAATTAAGAACAAGTGAAATATTTTAAAAAGAATTAAAATTTATTTACATATAAATATATGATATTCTCATATTTAAAAGTTTTACCAAAACCTATAAAAGAAAAGAATAAAGAATATTAGAAACATTCTTTTATAAAAATAAAAAATATTAAAATTTCATAACAAGAGTTATTGCAAAATTTACTATTTGAAGTTTTAAAAATCTTTTCACATTTTTTTAAACCTTTTCCTATTTTCTAAAACTTATAAAAAAATAAAAAAAGAAATATTAATATAATATTTTTCAAAAAAAATAGTTTGAAATTTTGCAACATTTCATTGTAAAATTTATTAGTTAAAATTTTTATTTTAAAGTTCTAAATTGAAATAATTTACAAAAAAAGAAAACCTTTAATATAATTTTCCAAAAAAACTTAATTACCAATTCACCACTCAATGATACAAAATCAATTAGTAGATCTGTCACAAATCCTTATATAAATGATATCGATTGGTATATTTTAACTCCAATTTTGTCCTACATAAGTAATGTTCAATACAACTATAATTTATCAATTAATAATATCAAACATGAATATGTTACAAAAAAAAAAATTTTTTTTTGTTTATTATAAAATTTAATGAGTTTACTTTAAAGGAAATTACCATTCCAATTCATATTTTAAGTAAATTTACATTAATTAGTTATTCACAAATTTTGCAAATTTTACAAGATTTTTGTGCATTATTATATAAGGGTCTTGTTTTTTATCACCATGGCGATATGTCGCAAGTATCACGTGCATGTCGATCATTTTCTTTTTGGAATATTTGTAAAACCATTTTTGCCAATTTTTGTAAGAAGCAAAATTTCCTTTTTTGGAATTTGTGTAATGTCATATAATTTTGATCGAAATTACGAAGATTGGTCGAAATTAACAGAGTAATGAATAAAGTGACAAATAAGATTTTTTCACCAAAAAAATTCTCCCAAAAATACTTAATGATTTACTGAAAGCTTAGGATGTGATAACATGTGATAATTTAAACATTACACAAATATCCAAAAAAGGAAATTTTACTTCTTGCAAAAATTGGTGGAAATGGTTTCACAAATATTCCAAAAAAGAAAATGATTGATATGCACATGATACTTGCGACATATCGCCATGGTGATAAATTATAAAATCCATTATATAATATATGGTATATTCTTACTTAGATTAACAAAATAATATTTAAAAAAAAAGAAAATAAAAAATTTTTTTTTTTTTTTTGGCAATGTTTTAGTTTTACCAGTTTTATGAAATTATATCTAAGTAATATACCATCTTTTTTAATATATTTTTAGGGCATTTATATTATAACAAATCATTTTCAAATTTGTGCAAACACCCTTCAGAAGCAATAATATTTAGTATATAAATGTCTGATAAGATTAATTATAGATTGCTGATCATTTTGTACTGTTAAATGATGAATTATCAATTAAAATTTCATAACATTTTATAAGATCCTGAATAATATATATAAAGGTCATCATATAATTCATATTAAAATCAAAATTTTTTAATATAATCAATGAGCAAATTATTTTTAATTTTACTATTAATAGGAGACATGATAATACTTTACCAATAACAATTTTGGCATTTTTAGCAATTTCAGCATTTTCAATATCAAGAACTTCAAAATTTTCAGTAAAAAAAAGTATAAAAACTTCCTTAATATCTTTGAAAAAATTTATAAAAGACTTCCAGTCTAGTTCCATTATGATAAAGAGCAAATATAATATGGTAAAGAGCAAACAATATTACATTATTAAAACTTTTAATATTATAAAAAATTTATTTCTGTAAGTAGAAATTTGTACTGAAATATGTAATACAAAATAAAATGAAAATTACTTGAAGTGAAAACAAAATTAAAAATTATTAAATTTATCTTCAGTAAAAAATCACTTGAAAAGTAACAAAAATTAAAAAATATTAAATTCACTACTAATGAATAAAATATGAAAATTATATTTAAAATCACTTTAGGTGATTAAATATTTGAGATAAATTTTAAATTAATTCTTATAAAAACTGATTTTTAATTTTTTAAAATTTAGGTCAATTTGAAAAGTTATTCTTTGAGTTGTATAACAGATAAGGACCTTGAACATCTCATATATAATTTATAAATAACTTTTCACAAATTTTTCACATATTTAACCAAATTTAGCCTAATATCATATTTTTAAATTTTCGCAAATTGGATTAAATTTTACAAAGTCATCATGTATTTTTGAACAAATTGATCCTATTTTTGGTATAATATGTGAAATTTTTTTTATTAATTTAACATATATAAAAATGCAATAAATATATTAACATGTAAAAATATATAAAAATACATAATAATAAAGTTATTTTTTATTAAATAATACCATTATTTTAATACAAATTAATTATAATGGTAAAATTATAATAATCTATATGTTATGTAATTTTAATTTCAGAGGTGCATAAGTTAGGACCCCAGACATCTCTAATATAACTCACAGTTGAGTTTTTGTAAATTTATTCAAATTTGGGTTGAAGTCACAATTTTAGTTTTAGCAAATCAATCCAAATTTAGTGTAAAGTTATATTTTTGGATTTTTGCAAATTAGGTTAAATTTTACAAAGTCATCATGTATTTTTGAGTAAATTGATTCTATTTTCAGTATAATATAGGGTGATTGCTAGGAAAAGGGACCAAATAAACAATGAAATCTATTGTCTAATTAGTCTTTTTTCCCAGTACTCACCCAATATGTAAAATTTTTTATATTAATTTAATATGTGTAAAAATGTGATAAACATATTAAACACATAAAAATATGTTAAAATACATAATAATGAAGTTGTTTTTATTAAATAATACCATTATCTTAATGCAAATTAATTATAATGGTAAAATTACAATAATTAATATGTTGTATAATTGTAATTTTAGGGATGCATAAGTCACATCATGTTTTTTCACATTTTGCATGTGTTCTATATACACGTCTGTATAAAAATAAAAATTATATAATAAATCAAATTTCTAGAGGTAGATGGTTAGGGGCAGAAGGTGAGAATAATTAAAATATTTTATTTTTAAAAAAAAAAATTTCTTTTACAATAAAAGTTTTACACCAATTGATTAATTTTAAGCTTATTTTATATAGAAAATTTTTTAAAAATTTTATGGTTATATTCTAAATTTTAGCAAATTACATATAAATTTAGTAATCATAATTGAGTTTTTAGCAGATTATATTAATTTTAGAAGGAGCAAAAAGTGCTTAAATCTATGTAGATTAGTTGTAAGTTGTATATGAGATGTTCAGAAATCTTATAAGTCATATTACATTTTTTTGCATTTTACATACGCATTATGTATACGCATCTATGTAAAGATAAAAATTATAATAAACCAAATTTTTAGGAATAGGTCAAAGGCAGAAAGTAGAAATAATTAAAGTATTTTTTTTTTAAAAAAAAAAATTGCTTTTACAATAAAAGTTTTGCACCAATTGATTAATTTTAAGCTTATTTTATATAGAAAAATTTTTAAATTTTTATGTTATAATTTAAGTTTTAGCAGATTATATATAAATTTAGTAGTTATAATTAAGTTTTAGCAGATTTATATTGATTTTGAAAGAAGCAAAAAGTGTTTAAATCTATGCAAATAGTTATGACTTGTATATAAGATGTTTGGGTCCTGTTGTATATATAATATCTGGGATCCTTATTTTTTATAAAAAAAATAAAAAAAAAGTTTACAATGTTACATATTAAATATTGTAAAACTTACTAGTAAAAAGTGAAATAAAAGAAAAAGTAAAAGAATAGTAAAAAGAAAAAGTAGTAATATATTTTTTAAAAATAAGTTTTAAAAAATAAACTATAAAATAATATAAAAGTTTCTTAATAAGTTTATGTAAAATTTATCAAAATAAAATAAAAAACTTTGAATTTGCAATTTTGGAGATTATCACAGATTTTTTATTGTAATGTTATTAAAAAAAAATATTATACCTGTATTTTAAAATATTGTATAGATTTTTACTAAAAATTATAAAAAAAATGGCAATCTGCAAAAATTGCATATTGCTGCATTTTTTCAATATTGGTATATTAGAAATATACAAAAAAATAAAATATTATATTAATAAATATTACTTTTTAATTATAAAATTATAGATAATAATAAGGCAATTCTTTTATTAAAGTTTTATACCTATAGCTTTTAAATTAAATTTAGAATAACAATAGTAAGATTTCAAAAAATTTTAATATAAAACATATAACCTTCATAATTATCTAAAATCCTATGCTGTTACTTTTTGAAAGCAAACTGTCATAACTTTCTTGCTATACAGGTAACGATTTTAAAACTGATCTTAAATTTAAAGGATACTGGGTCCCTTGGACTTAAAATTACTTTTAATCATAAAACCTGTTCTGAACTTCAACCTGATTTTGAACTGACTTCAAGAACTGACTCAAATTGAGTCATCTGACGATTACATAACAACTATCATTTGAAGGCCAATAAAAATTTTTCTGATTGATCATCATCACATGCTCTACTTTTGTCTTAAATTTGATGCACGTAGCTCATTTTTTATTTATTAGAGCCAATATGAAACCAAATTAGAACTGATGAACCAATTTTTATCCCTATATACAGGTTCTTTTAGGATGACAGGTGGTGTTACTCTTATTGACTAATGATCAAATCGCTTAGGTGACTTGAGTTACTATAGTAGGTATATTTCAGATAAGTGAGATAAAAATATAATAATTGTAAAAACTTTTATATTTTTTATAAAGGTACTAATGTATCTTGTATTTGATAAATTCTATTAATAAATTATTTAATAAGTACTTTGACAAATATTTGTGATGAAAATCTTTTTTTTATCTAAAACTTTTTTTTTAAATATACAAATGTTTTATTAAAATTTTTCAATAGTATTTTTTATTAACTTTTATCAAACTTAATGTATTATTTTTAACATAAAATTATTATATTATACATGTTTTATTTTGTATTTTAAAATTTAATTTTACTTTGATTATATAAAATTACCTTTTATGTTTAAGTAAAGTATTTAACAAGTTAAATCTCTTTATATTATAATTTTCATAAGTATATATATAAGGTGACACAAAGTGGTAAAAATGATTTATATATCCCAGCCGGGTCGGTAAATCATGATTCTGAAATTTTTTTTTATTTATATAATTGCCCAATAAAAACCGTTTATATTT
>JADRCO010002634.1:0-12914 GCA_021464525.1 Rhizophagus sp. LPA8_4_AMF
TCTTGCTTAAAGAAACAATTTCCCACTTGGCAGAGTTAGACTTTGCAAAACTTTTTGAGCCGCTATCGGAGAGCACAACTTGTGATCCTTCTTTTACATTACCTTTCACATCGATAACGTATTTAGGATGGCTTTTTAAAGAAATGTATCCTTCCTTGGTCAAAGCCCATCGTTGATTAGCACCATTAGAGCCGGGTTTTTGATGATGAAGGACAATACGGTTACCAAGTTTTCCTATAGAATAAAATTAAAATAAATATTAAAATCACGTGATTCTGTATTACAAATAGGAGAATTTACTGGATATTTAAAATAAAATCCAGAAATATACTATATTTGGACATGATTATATAATACACATTTCGCTTTGCAAACACGATACACGTCATTAAAATTTAAAATTTTATATGAATTCAAATACTTACCATTATCAACTTCTAAATATAAATTGGTTTGTTTATTAACAAGATAACCATTTTCGTGTCTCCAAAGTTGATAGGCAGCATCATTTTCTGCTTCACTTTTTTGCGAAGCGATAACAGTTTTTGAACCTTCCTTTACACTTGAACCAACAAATCCAAAGAAAGTGGTAGTACGTTCAACGTCCAATACAAGGCTCGTTGAACCTACCTTAAGGTAGAAATAATCCTCAGGAAAGCTCGTCATTAACGTGTTATTTTACAAATAAGTGTGTATATACTCAAAAAAGATAATTGTATTTAAATAAAAAAAAATGAATAAATAAATAATTACAATAATTACAATAATTACAATAATTACAGAATCGTTCCCGAAAAAATGAAAAAAATTTCGGGTTTGGAATTTCTATTTCTTTTTACAAAGCTCCTTTTATATTAACTCATAGAACACTAATGTAAAACATATTATATAATATATTGTATTTATTTATAGTTATATTACAAAGAAAAGATTTTTCATCAATCGATAAGAAAAAAAATTTTTTTTTTTCCCATGCGTAAAGATACATTAAAGTAACAATAATCTACATAAAAAGATGTGAAAATCCTTGGCTGAGATGTTGGCTAATCTTCGGGTTGCACAGCAATCAATTCCAAACAAATATAGGGAGAGGTTGGGGTGAAAAGTGTTACGATGCGACGCGTTATTCAAGTTCTGACTATATCAGATATTTCGATGGAACACTGAAAAACAAATTTAAAAAAATCATGTGGAGAAGATATTTACTAAAGAAAAAAGAATCATCTTTTTCTTTCATATTTTATTTCAATTACATAAAAAAAAAAAAAGATCTAGATAATTTTTGATTGACGAAAGGGAACACGGACCAGAACCCACAATCTTTAACCTGTTTTATTTAAAAACATGCCGTTATATTTGTTAAAATTCAACCTGTAAAGAGGGGAAGTCTTTTTGTCCAACAATAATTTGAAGCACGAAAAAAAACACGAACAATCTTTCTTATTCGAACGGCTTCTCACCAAAAAAGGCGGAAAAGGAATCAATTTAAAAATTTAAGCAAGCAAATAATATATCCCTGTTTATGACTAAAAATAGAGATTCTTAGGCTTAAAAATCAGTAAACGTAATAAGTGCTTATCTTTATTTAAACTTGAATAAAATCAAGTTAACAGAAAGAAGTACCTTAAATGTTAAAAGGATATTTAAAGTTATCGACATGCACGTCGATCCATCTTTCATCAAATTAAACGATCCGCCGCAGTATTTAAACGGATTAAGCGTAACATTATCGCGCGATTATTACACAATCTAACATGATTACGCAATCAGTCTAAAAAACTTGTTTGAAAAGAAAAAAAAGATAAAAAGAAAAAATTTTGTTAGATTTTAAGATGTGATAAATTAAAATAAATATTCAACTTGAATTTAGGGGATGAAATGTTTCATCAAAAAGAGTATTCATAAGCTTCATGATATTTTGATAATTTTTACATGCAAACATAAAATAATAAGGTAAACAAGCAGGTTATAAGATACATTTAGTACATTTAAAGTTAAGCTTAATTTCCCGCCATCATGATTACGGCAAAATAGATTTTCACGTCAGCAAGTGAAACTTCAATGCCGATGAATCCAAAAAAAGTAATAGGCTAAGTAATCAAACCAGTTATCGATATTTTTAATAATACTAGTCCAAATTATTTCAATCTATTGTAAAATCTGGAATTGGATGAATGTTTGTGACATGAATGAATATTATTAAAATTTAATTAATACTTTTATTGATAAATTCTATAAATGTTTAAATTATTAACATGAAGGCGAAAGCTCAACAATCAAATGTACACAATTGAGGAAACGTTTGTTTTTTTTTCTGTTAAACATATTTTTAGCCTTTTGCCTATTTAATCTTTACTGCGATATATTGATTATGAACATAATCATCTTCCCTTAATCTTTTTTTTTTTTTTCTAAAAGTTTCTATTTCACAAAATATTTTACTTTTTTCGGTAAATTTTTTTTATTTCATAAGTTTTCCTTTCTCAAAAAAAAAAAAAAAAAAAAAATTTTTTATAAAAGATTATTAATAGTGAATCACGTCCATAATAATCCTCCTACATTTCTTATCAGAAATCTTTTGATTCTTTACTTTAATTGGATTTTAAAGGTTTCAGGATCGGTTCCTCAGACGAATATCCTTCCCAAATTGTAATTCTGGTGTCGATTGATAAAATATTTAGTTCCAAAGGTTTTTTCTCCTTTTTACCTCTTTTGCTTTTAAATTCTAATTACGCGTCCTTTTTTTTAGCGTACGAGTCATCCTCATCGATTAGATATTCTCTTACAATTCGTTATAAGGGTAAAATGGCGTGATAAGTTAATGCAATGCATGCACACGCAACTATAAAAAAAAAAGCCAGTAAGATTTTTTATTATTATTATTATTAAATTGTGGATGGCTTAGCATTCAAATTACATAAGTTTATGCATAATGCTGCGCCATTGATTTTTCACATGATGAGATTTGAATCGTACTATTATCGTAGATAGAAATTTTAAATAGAAATTTTAAATAGGGAATAGAGCCCCATATATGGTAATTATAAATAAAAACGTTCTTTGTTTCTTGTTATAATTCGAATATTGTCACAGTCTCACGAAGAAATATTTACAATTTTAGCGTATTTATAAAATCTATTTTTAATAATAATATTGTTCTTTTATTGAAATGTGGTTTATCTGTTTGATTTTAACCTTTCACAATTAGATCATTTTTTTTTGGTGCGATAGCACAATTTTTTTTCTTTTGCATTCTTGACAGCATCACTTACTAACACATTTTTGGAAAGAATCCAATTTTACCCCAGATTAAGATATATTTTATGGCATCTTTCGTATAATATTCACGTGATATGATCTATTTATGCTGATCATTTCTAAAATTGTATAAATTGAAGTAAACCGAGATGAAAAATTCTTTGAATTTCTTAACGAAAATCTTATATATATTCTGAACTATCACGCCTTTATATGCGTATTTTTATCCACTCTATAAATATCAAAATATCAATATCAAGTAATTCCGTATTTGACTTTTATATGTTTTTCAAAAATGATCGTCATCGTTTTTTATTTATTGAGAACTTGCACCCTGCACGCTGCACATTTGGCTGCGGAATTACGTTAGTTTAGAGTTAGGTTAGGTTTAGTATGTTAATTATCACAACGCGTCACCCCTTTCTATTTTCCATTTTTACTACTTATTCTGGGAACTTTGAAATTTTTTTCATGAAGAAAGGCTATTTATCACACTTATACATATACTTACCACGTGAGAAGTGAAAATCTTATATCTTCACGTGATAACTGAAATTTGTACGTAATTAGATCTACTATTAGATCTACGCAGTGTCTTTATCAATTTCTCAATATGAATCGTGGTAAAGTCGTTGCGAAAGATTTCTTCTTTTAAAGTATCATTTCAAATATTTATCTATTTTTTTTTTTGATTATAGGATCAAGCGCAGGTTATGATCGTCATATTACTATCTTTTCACCAGAAGGACGTCTTTATCAAGTTGGTATGTTTTTTTAATATTATCGAGATAATTACGCGAACTTGTGTTAAATATTTTTAATAATTCATTATCTTTTTTATAGAGTATGCTTTTAAGGCAATATCGAATTCTGGAGTAACGTCTGTTGGTGTTCGTGGTAAAGATAGTGTTGTTATCGTGACACAGAAAAAAATTCCAGTAAGTTATTTAAACTTCATATAATCTATCTTTATAATTTTGTTTTAATTCAATTTTTATTTAGGATAAATTGCTTGATCCGTCCACTGTTACACATATGTTTCAATTATCTCCTTATGTTGGATGTGTTATGACAGGCTTGATTGGTGTGAAACTTTTAAAAACTATAATTTTTTCAATGTAAGCAGATCAAACTAAATTATACCAATTCCATTATTATTCTAATGAAGCTGATGCAAGAGCTCAAGTTACTCGTGCAAGACAAGAAGCTGCTGAATTTCGTTATAAATTTGGATATTACATGCCTACGGATATGCTTGCAAAACGTGTTGCAAATATTAACCAAGTTTATACACAACATGCTGCTATGAGGCCCTTGGGAGTTTGTAAGTTTATTATATAATTTTTAAATAAAATCAAATTATGGGTTCTTTTTTTTTTAAAAAAAAAGAACATTATTTTTTATAGCTATGATTCTAATTGGATATGATGATGAAAAAGGACCACAACTATTCAAATGTGATCCCGCTGGTTATTATGTTGGATATAAAGCTACTGCTGCAGGAGCTAAACAGCAAGAAGCTTTGAATCATTTGGAGAAAAAACTTAAAAAGGATCCAGTTTTAAATTTTGAAGAAACTGTAGAGGTAATTTAAAATTAATATTTTGTAATAATAAATGATTTGACTATATTATTTATTAATTTGATTTAATATTATAATAGTTGGCTATCAATACTCTTTCGTCAGTATTATCAGCTGATTTTAAATCAACTGAAATTGAGGTTGCTGTTGTCACTAAGGATGATCCAAAGTTCAGAACATTATCAACTGATGAAATTGATGATCATCTTCAACGTATTGTTGAAAAGGATTAAAGAAAATGGTTTATGTATTTACTATTTAAAAATTTTGTTATTAGTAGAATGAATAAATTTTTATTTACAAGTGTAATAAATAACTAAAATTTATAAATTTAAAAATAAAAAATCTATTTCACTATCAACTAAAATATTTTACTTTATTAAGTATTAATTAAAAAAATAATATAAAAAATGTAACAAAATTATCTTCTTTTCTTTATCTTGTTCATTTTACGCGATACGGATTTATGTTTACGTTTATATTCTTTCGTCAAGTCACGTGAAGTTTTTTCCCAATTAGAGACAATTTCTTCGCTAAAAAAAAATCAACAATTAACTAAATAATTTCGACCACTTAATCATGACTCTAGCACTTACACTGGTGACGTACGCATGAATATTTTCATTTCTCTAAAGTGTGATCTAAAAATAAAAATTAATTTAAAAAATTCTCAATTAATTATACAAAAAAAAACCTACTTCTTTAGTAACTCATTGTCTCCAAAATGAAAAAAGAATAGTGGTTCCGAAGAAGTTTGTATTTTTTGATTTGCTACTTTGTTTACTCTTTCTATTTTATCAGTTACATATAATTCCTTTTTATCAACCTACAAATATAAAATTGGGGGCATTAATTATTATGAAATAGTTTATGAATTAATAAAGACGTACCAAAGCCGATTCATTCTCATCATGTAATTTCATATTTTGAATCTCACTTTCAGCATCATCATCATCATCATCATCATCATCGAAAAGCGAAAAAGGTTTAGCTATTAAAAGAAAAATAATTATATGAGTTAAAATGAATCCAATTATAAGTATCCGAGATCGTATTACCATTTGATGATTGAGAAGTAAATATTCCTTTTAAATCAGCATTAATTTCTACTTTTACATCATTTGATACTTTGGGCAAAGGTTGTGATAATGATGGAGTAAATTCTATTGATGATTGTAATAAATAATATAAATATTTTTTTTTTTAAAAAAAAAGAATGATATCCTTTCTCTTAAGGGATAAGTCACCATCAACTTCTTTTTTTTGAACTTCCAACGACTTAGCTTCTGGTGCGTCAGGATCAAAATGAACCATATTTTTCCATTGAGTTTCTTTCCTGTTATATGCAAATCCAATGTAAATTATATGTATGTAATGTAAATATTAATATTGATTTATGACATACTTTTTCGAATTTGATTGTTCAGGTTTCATATCATCTCCAAACATAACTTTTAAGACATCAAATTGATTGTCTCTTTCTTCTTTTAACAATTTGGTAATTTCGTCATCATCAGCTTTACCAGAAGAAAATTTATTTATTTCATCGTTTTGGTTATCTTCTTCATCGCTAACAAAATCCTCTGTCAATTTAAATCGTTCATCACCATGAAACTTTTTTTGCAAATTAAGGCGATTCCGCCCTGAAGTACCCTCAAAGAGTGGATTTACCACAATATCTATAATTAAAAATAATCAGACACACATAAAAAGTGAAGATTTAAAGAAAATATATATATATAAGGCAACACCTATATTTTTTTCGTTAATACTGACCCATTAACTCGTTTTCTTTTATTGATTCGTCTTTGTCAGATTCATCTGAATCAAACAATTTCATAATATCTTGTTTTGTATCATCATTATTACTAAACACTATACGTTTAGTGTTCTAAAATTAAAGGCCAAAAATGTAAACTACAAGATAAAAACCAGATATCAACATAAACAGTACTTACGTTTAAAACAGTTCCTGTTCTTAACGCTTGTGTAATCTTTTCTCTTTCTACACGTTTTTCTTGCGCACGTTGTTTAAGTGCTTCCAGACGGATTTGATTAGATTGTTCTTGTTTTAATAAGTTTTTTTCATTGTTTTCATCATCTATTTCATCTATTTCATTTTTTTCATTTTCTAATTTTTCTAATTTCAATTTTCTAAGATCATTAATAATTGAAGGAGGTAAATGAGTTTGAGTAACTACAAGTGGTTGGTTAGTAAATTTAGGAATGAATGATGTAAAATCGTTTTGTTCTAATTTATCATCCGATTTCGCATCAAAATCATCTTGACTTTTATTTTCATCATTTTGATTTATTAAAGGTTGTTTTTCTTTAATTTCATTTTCCTCGTAAAAATATGGTAGTTGAGCAAGTGATTTTGGTTTAACATCAACGCCTTCATCAGAAAATTTCAAAATATTGCCTTTATAGCAACTGGGATCAATAATTATCTTTATTTAAAGTAGAATATATATATTATTAATTTTACTAATGCTTGCTATAAATAAGCAGAATATTTAGATTTTTACCCTTGTTCCATCGTCCTTTTTTAATCGCATAACCGATACTGCACGACCATATTTTGATTTTTTCCAGCCCTTAATAAATCATTAAAAACAGTATTAAATTTTAATATATTTAATATTTAGATATTTAGATAGTAGATATCTCTTTAAAAAAAAAAAACCTTTCTGTGCTTAAAATTATTGTCAGTTACTAAGCTCATATCTTCGGCAAATTCGATATGAGAACGACCCCGTTTAGGTTTTTTACATGACGGAGTTGAAGACTTTTGAATTTCCCATTCGCTTTTCAATCTTTAAATTTTGATATAACAAATTTTTTTTTTTAAAAAAAAAAGCAATTACGACTTGATCACGTGAAAATATAAAATCAACGAATTAATTTTATTGCCTCTGTTTATAATCGGGTTTCGCTTCCTGAATTTTTAATGTCATTCCATTCCATTTAGCTCCATTAAAAAGAGAAACACCTTTACAAAAGTTAATGATATGTTACAATTTATTATAAAAAAAAACTGAATACATTTTGTAATAAATCTAGTTTGATTCATACATTTTTTCCAGCTACTATCAGTTGTCTCTAATGTAATATAGGCAAACCCGCGACACTCCCCTATTAAGTAACCCACCAAAATGAAAAACGCGTCCATATACTAAAATAAACAATTTTTATAAAAAATGTTAAAGCTTATATTATTTCACCTGTAGACTGTCGTATGATGTCTACTTTCGATACAACTCCAAAAGAACTAAAACGACTTTCCAAATCTTGTTCGTTAACGTTTTTAGAAAGACCCCCTATGTAAACACGTTTCTTCAATATATCAATTACGGGAGAAGAAACTTTTAAATCTGACATAACCGAAATAAAAAGGACCAGATGGATTTTCGTGGATCTTACCGAATGATAATTATAATTTTCAATCTGTAAACAACAGGTGATTCCATTGATCATCATGATATCATGCATAAAACAAAAAAAAAAATTTTTATATATAGATAGCATTGACCTTTTTTACGCAAGGTTATACTCTTTGAAACCTTTTAAGACCGTGAATATCGTTTACGAATTTTCATTTAAGCTAACATAATAATGGCTAGTCAAATTATTGTCGTTGGCGGTGGTCTTTCTGGACTTTCTGCCGCTCATACAGTCTTGGAACATGGTGCTAATGTTCTTGTTCTTGATAAGAACTCTTTCTTTGGTGGGAATTCTACCAAGGCTACTTCTGGTATCAACGGTGCTCTGACCAAAACTCAAATAGGTAGGTAGTTTACATTTGGAACGAAAGTTTACTTTTAGAGAGAAGAAAATGTGAACAACCTTATTTTTTTGATTGGTAAAATAATGTATGATAAAGATTCTAATTTTTTTTGGATATACAGCCCTTGGTATTAAAGACTCTGCCGCTTTATTTCAGGAGGATACAACGCGCTCAGCTCGGGATCTTGCTCGACCTGAACTTATTAAAGTTCTTACAGGAAATTCCGCCTCTGCCGTTGAATGGCTCCAAGATAAATTCAATTTGGACCTTTCTCTTGTTTCACGATTAGGTGGACATACTCAACCTCGTACACATCGTGGAAAGGAGATGTTTCCTGGTATGACAATTACATATGCTTTGATGGAACGTCTCGAAGAAATTGCTGAAAACCAGCCAAATCGTGCACGTATCATCAAGAAAGCACGTGTAACAAAATTGATCAAAGAAGGTGAAGAAATTATTGGTGTAGAATACGAAAAGGACGGTCAAACATCAAAAGAATACGGTCCCGTGGTTTTGGCTACTGGTGGTTATGCAGCTGATTTCACGGAAAATTCGTTACTTAAAAAATATCGACCAGATATTTATGATTTACCTACCACTAATGGAGATCATTGTACCGGAGATGGTCATAAAATGGTCCTGGCCATTGGCGGCAAAGCTGTTGATCTTGAAAAAGTTCAAGTACATCCGACTGGTCTTGTTGATCCTAAAGATCCAAATTCTAAAATTAAATTTTTGGCCGCTGAAGCACTTCGAGGTGTTGGAGGTTTGTTAATAAACTCAGAAGGAAAACGATTCTGTGATGAATTAGGACATCGTGACTATGTTACCGGTGAAATTTGGAAAACAAAAGGCCCAGTTAGACTTGTGCTCAATAGTAAGGCCTCAAAAGAGATTGAATGGCATTGCAAACATTATTCTGGACGTGGATTAATGAAAAAAGTTAATTCCGGTGAAGAATTGGCAAAAGAAATTGGTGTCTCCGTAGCACAATTAAAAGCAACTTTTGATGAATACAATGATATCGCTTCTGGTAAAAAGAAAGATCCATATGGGAAGAAATTCTTTCAAAACACGCCATTGTCAATTAATGACAATTTCCACATTTCTTTAATGTCACCAGTTTTACATTACACCATGGTGAAATTACATTTTATATTGTATATTTTTTTACTTTTGTTTCTTTAATTTAACAAAAATTAAAATTTATAGGGAGGTGTTGAAGTTACTCCTGATTCTGAAGTAAAAGATGTACAAGGAAAAACCATTCCAGGGCTTTACGCTTCTGGTGAAATTGCTGGAGGAGTCCATGGAGCAAAGTAAGTAGTACACTTACGATATATAAATTTATATAGTTATATAGTTTATTAAGTTATCTTACATTCGAATATATATAGTCGTCTTGGTGGATCATCTTTATTAGGATGTGTCGTATTTGGTCGTGTTGCTGGAGATACTGCATCACGCTATTTATTACAAAATTTGTCCAGTGCGACTGCTACTCGTCGACTTGGACAAATTGCCGGTCAATTGGCTCCTTATCAAGCCACTGTTAATGTTGATCCTGCAAATCAAAAAGTACATTTGGAAATTTATTGGGGACAACAGGGTGGTAATTCTGTCGCAAAACAAAGTCCTCAACCATCAGCTGCTCCTTCAAGTAAACCCGAAGAAAAAAAAGCAGCTCCAGCGGTTGAACATAAAGAATATTCGCTCGATGATGTATCTAAGCATAATACTGAACAAGATTGTTGGGGTAAAGTACTTTATAGTTTTTTTTTTGAAATTTCTTTTTTTATGGCTTACTAATTCATATTGCCTAAATTACGTTATTAGTCGCCATAAACGGACGCGTTTTAAATGTTACAAGTTTTCTCCCAGGTTAGTTTTATTAGTATAAAAAAAAGGTTGTTGGATTGTAAAATTCAAAATTATTCCTTCCTTTATAGATCACCCTGGCGGTAAACGTAGTATATTGCTATATGCTGGTAAAGATGCAAGTGAAGAAGTAAGTATTTTTTCCTTAAACATTGGTATAAAAAAGATTAAATAATAGTAATGTTTTCTTTTTCGTTTAGTTCAATATGTTACATGAAAAGAATGTAATTGATAAATATGCTCCGCAAACTGTATAGTATCTTTTATTTATTTATTTTCTTTAGCCTTTAATTCTTTTAAATTTTGCTAAACTTTTTTTCTTAGGTTATCGGTACTTTGAAGAAATAAGAACTTATATATAATTATTTAATATTATATTTCGTATCATAAAGAGATGTATACAAAAAAAAGAATAAATCTTATTAATTCATGTAATATATTTGAGAAAAAAAAAAAAATAAAAAATAAAAAAAATTTGTGTAGGAATTTATTTAATAATTTAAAATGGTTTTGAAGAACAATTCACTATTATTTATAATTAATTTATCACCTTTTATTTTATTACAAATAAAATAATCTTTAATTATGATTGTTTTTTGGCTTTACTGATTTTTACTTGAATTAGATAAAGATTATTCCTGGTTAATTGCACTAAAAAAATAGTAGTTTGTAACTAACTAGTATCAGAAGAATTAACTATATCTTTAATTTAACTAGAAAGTTTTATTATACAACTATACTGAAAATTAAGTTAATATTTAAATGTTTGTAATTATATAGGTTATAAATTAATTTTTATATATACTATTATTAAACTATTATCTGGATGGATATGTAAAGTATTCCAATTTAAAAAAAATAAGATTATTTTAATAATAATATATATGGCTTTTCCAGTGTATCAGGACATTTTGCCAAAAGCCATTTCACTGAAAAATAATCTCTGGCTTGAGTTATTTATAATGCTGCATAGTGTTGGCCTTATTTTTCGGTGAAATATCCTTTCAGTGAAATGGCTTTTCTGTAACCCTTTTCCAGACAATTTTATTTATATTCAAATATTTTATAATTAATTATTAGCCGCCTATTTATAAAGAATTATTACATGTTGTTTAATTATTATTTACAAATCAATAAAATAAAAAGGTATTAGCATAATTGGTACTTTATTTTGTCATTTAGCTGTTATTCAATTTACTAAAATCACATTTTAACAAATATAAGAGTTTAGAATTGTACTTGAATATATGTTTGAAGGTATTATTATTGACTACTCCATTTTAAATATTTATTAAATTATTAATACCTATTTGCTACAATACTATAACAGTTTTTTCTGAGTTTAATATTTTATAATTTTTAAATTATAATAAAATTGCATTTTTAATATTAATATTAATTATATAAAAATTAAATAAAAATTAATTCTATTTATTTTTTATAAATATAAATTGAAAAGGTTATTGTATAAATTTTTTTTAATTAATCTGACTTTAATAAAATGTTTCTAATATTTCATTTAAGATACTAGATTTTTTTTTAAATTAAATTTTAAAGATATTTGAAAGAAGAGTTTATTTAATTTGATTTAAGAAATGTTTAATTTAATTTAAAATATATATTATTTTAATTATTAAATTTATATTATAATTATAACTTATTTTTAATTTCAGTATTAATTGGTATCATATTAATCAAATAATTTTTTCTTTTTATAATATTCATATAATTCAACTAGTTATAAAACTTAAAATTATAAAAATTAATATAAAAAAAAGAGAATAAAATTCAAAAAGAAGATAAAAATTAATCTACAAATTATTTATTATTTATTCAAAAAAATCTTAGCTAAAGTTTTGATTTTATAAAAAATATATTTATTATTTTATAAAATTGTATATATTTAATTAAATATATATAAATATATATATATATTATATATAATTGTATTTGCTAAATATTGTGTAAGAGCTTTGTACTCTTTGTACTTGTGAATTTTTCAACACATGTAAACTGGTGAAGGACGAGTTTTGCGCCATTAGACTTGCGCTTTCTATATTTGGCTAAGTATCATCAGATGATCAGCGTTTTGGAAGTTGCAGTAACGTCCGTAAAAGTCCGCAAAAAAAAAAAAGACCGTGGCCAATCAAATGTTGTAAAAAAGATTTTTTTTTATATATTACTTGACAAGGCCATTGATCTCGTTTTATAGTTCCACATACTCACGCAAGAAATAATAGCTCGTGCAAAAAAAACAATTTCCTCTTATTGGAAGTGGACATGATGTCATATATATTTGACGTCAATCTTTGTTTACCAATATTTTTATTTTCATTGGCTTTTTTTCAGTGAAAAAAAAAAAAAAAAAAAAAAAAAAAAAAATTTTTTTTTTAAAAAAAAAAAAAA
>JADRCO010002635.1:0-12898 GCA_021464525.1 Rhizophagus sp. LPA8_4_AMF
AAAAAGTAGTAAATTTTTAAATCCGAAAAAATTATTGAAATTGTTGAAAAGGGAAAATTGATGTTTGCATATTATAAGCCTTTAAATGGCAAATAATTAATATTCTAATGATAAATATGTTATAATTTTTCGGACTTATAAATTTACCAATTTCGACTAGTTTGCTAAACTCTTATAAAAGCCAAGATCAGACTTTTTTTCGTTAAAAATCAAGAGTTCTATTATTTTAGTCTGAACTATACGAGTATTTAAGAAATTGTTTAAATCTTACGGAAATTTTAAGCTGTTATAACGTAATAAACTAAAAGTTTGAAAAGAAAAGACTTCGGACTAACCAAGTTAACAGTTAGATAAGAGATAATAATACAGTATCTACCTTTGGTTTCTTTTTTCTTAATTTTCATGTCATTTTATTTTACTCTCGCGGAGCAATGCTCCCGTAAACCCGTTTTAAAGTAACCTCAATATTTCATTGGTTCCCCTATTAATTCCTTTTTTGCTTTAGTTTTAATTCCTCGTGTTAAATTTGGATTGGAAATTTTTCATTATAAATAGTCAGTACAGAAGGGATTAGGTTATTTATTTGAACAACAGTGTTACCAAAAGAAATTCCACGTTCTATCCGGATAAAAAAGGGTTGTAAGTGAAAAAAAAAAGTAATCCGGAAAGAGTGTGCACATGACTATATGGAATAAACTAAAAGTTTGAAAAAAAAGACTTCGGACTAACCAAGTTAACGGTTAGATAAAGATACGTGATAATAATACAGTATCTACCTTTGGTTTCTTTTTTCTTAATTTTCATGTCATTTTATTTTTTTGCTCTCACGGAGCAATGCTCCCGTCAACCCGTTTTAAAGTGACCTCAATAATTCATTGGTTCCCCTATTAATTCCTTTTTTGCTTTTAGTTTTATACCTCGTGTTGAATTTGGATTGGAAATTTTTCATTATAAATTACGTCAATACAGAAGGATTAGGTTATTTATTTGGACAACAGTGTTACCAACCAAGAAAATTCCACGTTCTATCCGGATAAAAAAGGGTTGGTAAGTGAAAAAAAAAGTATCTTAAAAGTGTGATACAAAGATTATCTTTTCTTCTGAGAATTCAAAAAATTAATTTGAATGTTGTGTTATGTACTATTGTAAATTTCGTAAAGTCTTAATAAAAAATTTTTAAGAATGAAAAAATTTTTCTTTCAGGAAATAGTAAGTATACATTTATGTTAGATTTAATATTCGAAAATAAGGTTGATCCATGTTTCGATTGTTATTATTACAAAAAATAAAATAAAATAAAACAAAATAAATAAATAAAATAAATAAATAAAATAAAATAAAATAAAATAACGAAATACATAAAAGTATATAATACATTTTGTATTACAAAACAAAAAAGAAAGTTCCATTAGTAAAAATCTCGAACCTGATAATGAAGATAAAATAATAAAAAATTGAAAACAATTATAAATTTGTAATATATTATATTATTTCATCATCTTTAAGGGTTTGTACCAACTCGATATTGAAATCTCTTATCTTTTTTAAACTAGTTCATATTGCAAGCCACTATAATTCCCTACAAACCATCCTATTATTTTCTTATTTCACTTCATATCAAGTATTAATCGTAGGATAAACAATTTATTCTTAGTGTCGCTGATGATATCATTTTGAATATCTATCTGAAATAACAATAAGTCGTAAAAATTATTTTTCTGCTGATGGATGTCCAAATATTCGAATTCATAAACAAGGCAGGAAAATTTCTCGATGCTTTACAGTACAATATAGGTAATTTCTTCAATAACCTTCGATTCTATTCTTAATACAATTATAAAGAACAAGCCAGTCCTTTGATTTAAGGATTCAGGAACCATTGTAACCAAATTTAATCAAGCATTTACGAGGGTAGCACCGTACTTTGTTTATCAGATCTCCCTATTACTTCATCGGACTATTACATCTTGCAACATCCAATATAATATATTAATCTTCTTCCTTTCTCTATTACGCTTTTCTGTGCTGTATAGTTGTATAGTATAAGTTCTTGCCGAGGCGCTTTCTTTGTCATCTACATTTTAATGTAATCCGAAATCGAACGTGATTTAAAGGAGTAAGTCTTGAAAATTTGATCGAAAATAAACATCAAATTTATTTCTGCATACTATAAAATTCATTTTCTTATATAAATATAGAGTTCAAAGACGAAATTACTAAAAGTAGAATAATTGCCCTTAATTTGTAAGAGAATGAAAGAATGAAAAATTGAAAGTAAGTTCGAGTCAATTTTTAACTTATTATTTATAGTGATTGTTTATATGACATTCTTATAAATACTATTGATGCCTTTTTTCTCGAAACTTATATGTACAAATTAAAATTTTTAATTTACACGAATAAAAATGGAAAAAGAAAAATGTTATCATCAAACGAAATGGTACTAGCGATCATGAAAAAACATACAAAGTTATGATTAACCATGAACATGTGATAAAGTCCTACTTCATATTGAAACAGGTTTGCGTGTGAAAGTCTTATTAGCAAAATGATATTAGTAATGATTTTTACCTTTGTTACCTTTGTTATATTTAAAAGGAAATAAGGTCTTTTTCAATTTACATAATCGGAGTTAAAAGATGCTATGTATATAATATTCGATAAGGTTATCGAAAATAATCAAAATAAAGTTACTGTATTTACTGTATTATATATTTAATATTCATCACCTATGAAAATTTACCGGATATTGTTTATACCGGGTCCATATTATGTATTGTCACACGGTTCTTAGTAATTTTTTTTCTTGATATTCTCACGGATGATGCTCATTTGGGTAAAAGTTTAATATTGGATAAAAAATCTATCAAAATAGAATATCGTTATTAGTTTAAAAAGGTATATTATGGTCGGAACCGTGATATTGTAATAGTTATTTCACGGAGTCTCTGTGGAATATCATTGATTTTCACGACGCAGCCGTGAAGATTTATGCTTGCAAATGTAAAAAAAAAAAACCTTATTTTTGGGGGGCTGAGCGGATAAATTAGGATGTTCCTTTATCCGGATATTCGAAAAAATATATACCCGGATACAAGATCGAAACATTCCTTAAATGTTTATCAAAAGTAAGTTAATATACACAGACAAGCCAAATATTCCTTGCTTATTATTTATTATGCAGAGTATTATAAAGAATTCCGTTTTGTAATACTTCATTACTATCATATAACCGCAGTGGGCAGATTAACAATTTTAGTTATAAGTAATAATGGTATTTATATAATTCATTTCTTTTTTTCTATTTAATCTGATGACGAGCAATTTTTATTCGAAAAACTTCGAAGATTCGATTCGAATGTGACGATCCCTATTTAGAACATTAGAATGTTCTTATTCTCAAAATTAGATTTTGTTTACCTTCGCTATAGCATATTTGGAAATTTATGTAATAAAATATTTATTTTCTAAAGAAACTTTTTAAACCTTCGTTTGCATCATTTAGATTATCAGAAAGTTTACGAAAAATATCTTAGTAGTCTGGTAGATCATCTAGGATAATCTTAGTAAATTCTAATTATTCCTTCTTATTTCCATTCTGTCGTTCTTCTATTATCAATTATTTGAAGTAAATGAAACAAATATTTACGTTATAAATTCAAGAAAGGAAATTCGTGAGCTCACTGGATCAAGACCTAGCGACATTTCTATATAATTTAGCATCAAAGTTCTCGAGGGTGAATTGAATCCACAATTTGGATTGAGTGGTTTGGTTTGTAAAGACGCTTGTTTGTTTTAAGACATAAAAAAAGCTGTTATTATAAACAAATGCATTTAGCTTTACGTTGTACGGATCAGAATTTTCATTTTGAGCTATTTTGGAGGTCGAAATTCAAACCTTTCATTTTGCGATTAAAGTTGTTAAGATCGGCCATACAATGTATATTGGAGAATCCTCTTCAAACGGAGCTCCGTTTGATCAACTATGATTTTAATTGGGAAGTAAATTATAAAATTTAGTAGGTGAAAGCTCAACTTTCTTCGTTTCCTTTACGCTTTGTCTGTGCAGTAGTGTACAGGTTTATAATATTTATGTTATCACAATTACAAATAACATTGTACGTTGACGTTACACGTTTATTTGTGGACGTCTTTTTTCACGAGATTTTTATATGTGGTTAAAATTTCATTTACATAAATAAAGATACCTTTTCAAGGTGTCTATAAATAATAATCAAACAAATGAGACTTACCGCTTTATATATTTTGACCAATTACCAATCAACACAAATTTCGTTGCTCAAATGAAAACTTTAATAAGTTATTCGTTGTTCTGAATAAAAGGCTATTTCCGTGTGCAAAATAAAATTTTATAATAAATTATCACTAAATACTCTAGTAAATATTAAGCCCTCGATCTTAACCATTATTGACACCTCGACACCTCGTGAAAGTAATAAATAAAAGTAAAACATTTTAATTAGTGTTCCATTCTTATAAAATAATCAAACAAAATTATTTCAGTTGATAGTTGTTCCACTATTGATTGTTTGATAAATACATGATACAAATATTTTTTTTTTTTCTTTACTATAGACGGCTAATAAAAAGAAATCCCGACGAACAGAAAAATAATTTATTTAATTATAATCAAAATAAAAAAATTATAACTTTAAATTCTTTATATGCAAAAATAATATTTTTATTTAGTATAAAGCAAGCAAAAAAACTAAAATTTATTTTTTCTATCTAAAAAACACAGAATATAAACTTTTAAACGGTTAATAATAATTCGTTAAGTTCTGCGAAATATTATTAAAATTATTAAATATTAATAAAAAAATATTTATTTTAAATATACTAAAAACGTTCGTTAGTTTTTGTAAAATATTTATATTAATAAAAATATTTTTAAAATTGTTACTTAATTTTTGCGACGTATTAATAAAAAAATATTATTCATTTTTATAATAAAGATTATAATTTTTACAATAAAGTTATTAATTCTTACGAAACATTCAGTTGTAAAAAAAAAAACATATAAATAATGTAAAATTAGAAAAAAGTTTCGGGATAAGTGTTTTGGATTATGGTTTGTCAGGATTGATTGTTAACATCGTTATGTATTGCATTATTACGTCGTCGGGGTACCCCTAATAATTATCATTTTCAAAATCAAGTAATACGTTTTATCATTTGATTGGAAAATTTTGTAAAAATTGATTATTTCGTCAAATAAGTCGAGTGCACAATAACAGATAAGCAAAGGCTCAGAAATATACGTAGAAAGGTCCGCGCTTCAATAAGGATCCCGGGAGATCAGTGACACGATGTAATAAGCCCAGACGTTACTATTTAAAAAAGGAAATTTACCTATTTTATCTCTCCATAGCTAAATAAAAAAATCCAATAATAATAATATGAAGTAAAAAAATTTATTTTTTACTAAATTTAGTATATAATAAGAGAAATTAATTGAAATTAATTAGAAAAACATATTACTTGGAAAATGTAAAGGCGACATACTTGTAAAAATACGCTTCCGGATGTATTTCCGGATGATAAATTTTTCAGCTTCGTCGGATTTGGATCACCCGTCACAAACAAAAATAATCCATTTTCCATTTAAATAGGATGCAATTGGATGTTTTCTGGAACATTGTTGCATTAATTCTGCATAAAATTTGGGCGTGTCCTCAGGGATTTCAAGTCTTTTACAATTACATATATCTTTATCAAATTAATATCATGTGCTCTATTATACCAAGATCTTTTTCCGGTTGCAAGAGTATTCATGACAATACCAAATGAATATATATCAGAAGCAGTATTGTGATTTCCACCACGTAAAACTTTCGGTGCAACATATGGTAAAATCCCATATAAACATTGATTTTCACGTGACTTTATATTGGAAGTCGCAAAAAAAATGCAGATCATTTTTTTAATCGCTTTTTTTAAAAATTTTAAGGGGTTAATAAATTTAACTAGCAAACATAATCCTATCAAATTACCTGCGCCATAGTAATTTTATACCAACTCAATTATTTTGGATGGATATATCACACCTATCGTATACAACAGTGAAAGAATTAACTATATTACCATGTGATTAGCTGGAGGATTCCAATGTAAAATATAAATTAATTTAATTAAATTTATAAAAAGTTAAATAAAGGTTTATATATAATATATGATCAATCAAAAACGTCATAACGATAACACTTTTATTGGTAGTGGTTAAATAATTATTTGACTTCTACTTTCATCATAATTACATGGTCCATATTGTCCTACATCACTATACAAGCATCTGTAGATACTTTTCATCTTGGAATAGGCTTGTCAAATTCAGGCTGAAAAATGAGCAGGTAGATGATTTAATTTATTATATTATTTAATTAAATTTATTTTATTAGATTTAATACATATTTAATTTAATATTTAGAGAAAAGGCTTAAGGGTAAACAATTCTCAAGTGCAATAAAGAAACAAAAAAAAGTAATCAATAAGGAGAATGTGATTGAAATTATTGATGAAAATTCACATCTTAGACAACAGAAAAAAATCAACACTCTTGAACAAGAAATGTTGATGATTCAAAAGCAACAAAATGATGAACTCGAGAGATCATTCAATATTATATTCGTTTACATTTTTACAAATAATGGCGAAACATCAAATTAATACTATACCATTTTGTAAAGCATCCAGTATGTATGTGATGACGTGACATTTAATAAATAAAGTTTTTTTTTGAAAATTATATAAAAATCTATTATATAACGATAATGATAGGTAGGAGTTGGAAAGGATGGAAAGAAGAGGTTTTTTTTGCGATTTTAAATATCTTATAATAAACTTAAACAATTTATTATGATGTAAAATAATTTTCAATCAAAAAAAGGCTTCGGAAACCCAGATCACGTGATTTCCATTATTACTAAAATCGAATTTTGTAGGTGCATGGAGACGTTCTGCCCGTTAAATGCCCTGTCGTCTACACGACGACATCAACTCTTCATTAGGCTTATGTCCTACAATTGTACCCGAAATTTCAAAGATTCGATTCCTCTACTCCGCACCTTAATTACCCTCCACGCAAATGAAAACAAGACACATTTTTTGGAACAAGACATCAATAATTGTCCCTTATTCACTCCGATCCAAAACGCGTCTCACCTCGCCTACTTAGTCATTCACAATTTTATTCTGCAAATCCTTGTGGATTTAATTCACCAATATACTAATAAATTAGAAGTTACCCGCTTTGTTATTTTCGATTCTATGAAATCGTTACAAGCCAAACTTTATTCTGCGATATGGTTAAAACACGGCGACGCCATGAAGAAATGGGAACGAAGAAAAAGAAGAACTACCATAAATATCATCATAAACGGCGTACATCACGTCACCATCTGGTTATTTCAACAACTTTACCTTCCTCCTCGCATCCGATTGCGCACAACTCAGGCAGTTCTTCCATACATCGACAAACTCTCCCGCGACATTATGATTCGCGTTGCCATTTTGATGATTCTTTACGCCTTAATATGTTTAATAATTATCGTCCAAATGATCATTTTATCCCTTTGTGGATTATATTCATAACTTCAAATTATTTACATTCGGGTGGTTGGCCCTCTTATGTTCGTGAGTTTCAAAATAGTAATATTTTTTTTTATACACATTCTAATTTTTTTTCTTTTTTTCTGTATTTCTTCACATTTCAATTTAGATTTTTTTGTTACTAGTTTTAATTTTTCTTTTTATAATATGGGCGGATAACTAGGCTACGCCTATAGTTAGGTTTTAAATATTAGGCAGGGCGACTTCTTGTTGGGAGGTTGGACTCCGGTTTAGTTTAGTCGGGTTTTATTATATTTCCTGTAAATTGGTTTCCCTGTTTCTGTCTTTATTATAAAAATAAAAAAACATTATGGGTGCATTGCGATCGCCGAATTCACCACAACCCTTTCGACGTCCTGACATGATAAGTTTAGTAATAAATATAATCCAATTATGACATGGTTTTCATGTTCTCAAATTATAGATATCAGTGACATAGCAAAAGGTGGGTTTAGCGTTATTTCTATTGCAAATGTTATACGGTCTAAAGCCAACCACAGAATAGAAGTACTCTAATATAAATTTAACAATAATTTAATTTTAGCAACTATCCCTCAAAACTAATCAGTTCACGTGTTAAAAAATCTAACTTTTTATACCCTACGGGAGATATTTACAACGCAATTAATCACGACTCTATCCACAAGGTCCTATTTTTTGTACAGACTTCTTTCGCTCCAGATACCAACGCTCATATTTCCATCTGTGATGCGCATGTAGCAGCTATCAAGGCTATATTTAACAAATACAAAGTCATTTTATTCAACATTTTGGAACGCAATGCAACTGATCTCACCTATGATTTACGTTCACAATTGGACCATTCTCCACTTTTTACTTTTGATTTCTCATCTCCTGTTTTACAGGTTATTTAGCGCGAAATCATGCAATCTCTTTAATTATACATAATAAAATTCCGTCAGATCTCACCTCATTATTCTATAATTATATTGGTACTAAGAAACTCCGTGAAGCTGCCTTTATGGAATTTATTTCTCCATTCATTAAAGAACTCAATCAGATTACTTGGACCAAACGTAACAACTCTTTCAAACACGCAATGGGAATCCTCTCATGGTATTACGAGGAAGAAAAAACTTCGTTATCATCTACACCATCGATGTATACCTAACACTCAAGTTTGTCAACCTCTCAGAGATCATCGCATTTATCAAACCACTCATTGATATTTACCGCCTTTCGAATTTCGTCCTCGAGACCACCCGTATTCCAGTTGGGTTGACAGATTGGACCGATCCGCTTATATACGGTGGACTTCAAGTAATTTTTGCACTCTGGATCTTGGGAATCACATTTTAATACTTTATTATTTGATATTTTATAGTATATTTTATAATTTTTCATGTTCGGTTTCGTGATTTTATTTCTCTAATTTTAGCTTTGATTTTAGATAGCTGGCGATGGTCGTTGACCCTCGTTGGTTTTCACTTCCTTTTATTTTTCTATCAAAGTGACAATGCTTAGTTTTCTTCTCGACTTATTTACTGTTTTTTTTTCAATTACTTTTTGATTCTGTTTATAGTCTCTATGTAATTGTTACTGTAAATTGGTTCACGTTGAGAAATAAAAATGAAAAATAAAAATAAAAATGCATTAGGTAGATAAAAGCGCCGGAAGTATTTGTCAATGTTTTGTGAAAATACCTAGGTTGTAATAGTTCTATAACTTTGTGACAAGATAAAAAGCAAAACTTTAACCCTTTAAGTAAACCAGGAAAGTTCTGATTTAGGTGATGATCCAACGTCGGAATCGAACGTGTCGATAATTTTGCTATATTGGAGGCTTGTGGGGTGAAGTGCCAGTCGATATATCCTTCCAAGATATGTTGTTCAATAGGTTTCAAAGACGAATTATTTAATAGCGAGTTAAAAATATTGTCCCGTATAGGTGGATTACTCCAGTGCCGAATATTTTTGGTCGATAACGTACTAAAGATTGTTCCAATTGAATAAGCCTAATGATTTAAAGTTGGAGAATTTAAAACTGATGACGATAGAGTCTGTGATCATTGCCCCCTGAGCTGGCTCTATCGTTATAAGTGTTATTGGATGGCATTTGATCTTGTGGAGACGAAGAGTAAGATTTCTATTTTCAATCAACCAAAAGATTAAGTCCCAAATAAGACAATTGGTTTGTTTCAATTGTTTGCGTGGACGAAGAAACGGATGTTTAATACGGTAATTTTACTTTGTAATACAATTGGCAGAATCAATGTAAATATTTACAGTAGCGTGAAACGGAATTGTAATAAGGGCTGTGAGAATACCCATAGCTTTAAATTCAAGTCGAGGACTAACCATAGCCACTAGTGCAATAAGCAGTACCCAGTTGTTTGACCGATCCATCCGTGTAAAAGGTAAAATTAGTAAATTGACTAAAACAAGTTGCTATATTAATTAATTCTTGTTAGTCCGAAGTGTAACGAAGGACTATATACTATTCGTATCGGTTTCACAAATGTCCCGTTGTCCGTCCGGCACGTGATGATGCGCAATGATAACATTTACCCCAGCATCGCCCCAAGATTTCTAAGTAAAATTCCACCCCCACGTGACCGGTGATGTTTAAGGGGGAGTGAAAAAAATTTTTTTCACCACTTAAAATTTTCTAAGTCCCCAGAATACTTATGAAAAAATGAAAACGGTGAGGTGTGACGCGGGGTGACATTTTATGCAGGTCACGTGGGGGTGAAAAATCTTGGGGCGACGCTGGGGAAGATCAATGATAACTGCACTTCGGACTTGATAACGGTATCCGTTTCCTAGTTTAATATGTGGTTGACATAGGATAGCTGAACTAATTTGATTAATCGTCAATGTTAAATTTGAAGTAACGTCCGAAGACGAAGAAGAACTAATAGGTGTAGAAGAAATAACGGGTAAACCGTTATAATTGAGAAATTGTTCATATGCTATGTGGTTTAAACTGAAAAGCGGTTTATTGGATATAAAAAAACGTTGATTAATTAAATTTGAGTAAAATTTGTATTCAGAGGAAGTTTTTGAAAATGTATTAAATAAAAGGTGTAAATGTGTTTTGACTGTTATAATGCAAGTCGGACGTAAATCATGCGGAAAATATGAATTTGAGGAACAGTCTCGGCAAGGAACAAGAATTAAAGGTTGGCGGCAAGGCGTCAGGGCGTGGTGTTGATGGTGGACGTAATGTTCCAAATAGGTGATGGATTGGTTATTAGAAGATTCTTGAAGTAAAGTTTTGCCAAAATAGGACATTTGAGTTCGTTCAACCAATGTTCTATCATCCATTGAAATTTGGAACGTGAGTCTTTATCTAAAAATTCAGTCTCTAATACAATTAATTCCTCACCGGGTTTCAGTTAACACTATATGTTTTACTCACGTTCCTGCTGTATAATCACTATAATTAATTCCAATTAATCAAATCCTTAATACTCCCATTCATATGTAATTTACATTTGGATGGATATTTACAATGACATATATATATGGAAACATAAATGCAATCTTTTCGATGGATGGAAGAAACGTAATAATATTACAAAAAAATCAGCAAGAATTTTCACAAACATCGTAGACAAGACTCTGATGATTCATCTGCTTTTAACACACGTCTCCAACGTTAAAGCAATTTTATCATGCTCTTTACAACAACTATAACGATCATCAATGTGGATTTTATTCACAAGTTCAAATTTTCTACATAATTTACCATAGCTGAAATTGTTTGATTTTTCTTTAAATTTTTCTATTACTGCTTTTTATACTTTAGATTCTTTTCTTGATTATTTTTATTTTAACATTTAATTTTCGAACTACTGTAGCGACACCGTTTATATAGAGTTTCTTTTTATCGAAGGGTGGGTTTATTAAGGGTCTTTTATGGGGCGAGCAGCTTTAGTTGACTTCATTAGTATGTGAATATTATGTATCTTTTTTACCTCTTGTATTTACTATTGTATATGTCAACCATTCTGACCACTTTTCTAAAATAAAGTAAAAATAAATAAAGTAATTTATTATACAGTACTATTATATATATACGTACTGTACTGTATGGATTTCATTTCAATTAATTGTACAGTACAGTTTATCAATTCGTACAGTACAGTTTATTTATTTACCTTTGGAATAACTCCACGAAAGAAATTGTTTCTATTATACGGTTTGGTGTGTGAATTAAGAGATGGAGTATTATCGTGTGCGTTTCGTTAACAAAACCCCTGAAACAAATATACAGTACAACAGTACAACACATAACGCTATATATATATATAAACTACAATTAACGAACTTTAGAAGAATATATTTACAGGGTGGTGTGAGCGAAACTACCCCTGCGCAACCGTGTGAAAACTTTCCCTAATTAAATTTTTCAAATTTATTTGCTCGTAAATATTGTGATCAAGGCTACACGTACTATCTGAGCTTATAACATTGATTTATTTGATCTGATTGTTTTTCGCGTTTTCACGTCTGAAAGTACATGAGTCATTCCAAATAAGTTATGAGTCATTCTGATTTATATTCAGATAACAAAAATATATACATATATATAACCCTACTTCCTTTTTATTATTTAAGTCTTCTCTTTCTTCTTAGGTCTCCTCTTTTTTTTCGGTCTTCTTTTTAGGTCTCTTCTTTTTTATCGGTCTTTCTTTTAGGTTTTCTCTTTTTTTTTGGGTCTTTCTTTTTTAGGTCTCTTCTTTTTGTATCGTCCTTTCTTTTTATTTCTCTTTTTTATCGGTCTTTCTTTTTAGGTCTCCTCTTTTTTTATCGGTCTTTCTTTTTAGGTCTCCTTTTTTTTATCGGTCTTTCTTTTTAGGTTTCTTTTTTTATCGGTCTTCTCTTTTTTTCTAGGTCTCTCTTTCTTTCGGTCTTTTCTTTTTTTAGGACTTTTTCTTTCTAAGTTATTTCTTTTTTTTGGTGGAGATTAAAGGTTTGAAGTGCATTCGCGAGATCATTAAGCACTATGTTTTCATGTTGGCGAATATTCTCTGAAATATTTCTCAAATCAACAGTTACATCGGAAAGAATTTTTGTGTGAAACCAGCATTACGAATTATTTCAGTATTAACCTTGTCCCAGGCTTGGATAACAAACGAATAGCTTGCAACTTTCAACTCATATTTTTCTTAGGAGCGGTATAGCGGTGAGTAGGGCCAAAGGTAAGTTTATTGGGTACTTTAAGTTGGAGCAGCATGATGCTATGCACGGGTGGGAGCATAGCGTGCTTACTTTGTAAGCCTGTGAGTACCAGCTTTGCTGCA
>JADRCO010002636.1:0-12893 GCA_021464525.1 Rhizophagus sp. LPA8_4_AMF
AAAAAAAATATATATTTTTAAAAACAAATCATTAAAAAATAAAACTGGTATAGTTTTTTACACAAAAAAAAAACACAAAAAAAAACAAGAAAGCATTTGGCTAAAATATTTCATATTGTTCTTTTAATTGAAACATTGAAAATTATTGAAACTCGATTACAATGAAATCGATTAAAGAAATTTATCAAATTTAATTACCCTGTCACATTATCTGTCACCGAGGTGAAAAGAAGAACCGTGTCAATTAAATATTCAATTGAATCAAAAAATTAACTTGTACGTGAGAACTGAGAAGAGGAAAAAAAAAAATAATATGTTTACATTTGTGCATGCGAAAATGCGAAATTTCATTCATAAGAAAAATAAATAAATAAATAAATAAATAAAATATTACGACTATTACGATTGTAACATTGTCTGAAATAATTACTAAACTGACGACATGATTAATGATTATTTCAACAAAGAAAATATTCAAAGAATATCGGAGAAAAAAAAATATTTTTTTTTTTTTTTTTTTCATCTGTGATACGAATTAATGGTGATACGAATTGAATATTTGACATTGTAGATCGTCTAACCTTTATTTTTAATAGCAAGTAATTTATAAGTAATTTACTGCGCCATTTCCTTAAAAATAATACCGGTTGTACGATTTGTATGATTAGACTCGTTTTTTTTTTGATTCATTATAATCTTTATAAACCTATCAACCACATAATACTGAAATACTTAATAATATGAAGTGATAAGAACAATAATTAATTATTACGCGTGGCGCGTTAATTTAAGATAATAACTTAATTTTCCCCTTGTTTGAAAAAAAAAAAAGCTTATCTTTCCATTTTTTCTACAAAGAAAAAATTTCTATATTCAATCATTTGCATTTATTGTTACAACAAAAAAAAGAAACCCGTTTTTAATAAAATAAACCGTTTTTTTTTTTTTTGATAAACTCTAGATTTTTAAAGATTTAGATTTAATTTGGTTAAAACTTTCAATTTAATTCAATGATCTTAGTGGCTCACTTTATATTATCATATAAATTTTATATCAAACAACAATAATTTTAAACAATATGAATTACTTAAGATTTCATTTAATTCATTTTAGTTAATTTGGCGCTAATATGACTATCTAATTTATCTATAATCTTTAATGGTATTCATATAAAAAATTTTTCATAACTAATTTTAGTACAATCAAGTAAATGATCTTATGATCTATCTTAATATAATATTATTATTAATGGCATATACATACATTATACATATAATACTTAACGTACGTAATCTTTTCTCAATTTAACTAAATTTAATATTCTCGATTTTATACACGCTAAACGTTATTTAATTAATTCATTTAATATGTTTAGTCAGGTTAAGATATATGTTGGATATCATTTAAAATATCCGACCCCATATATTCATTCATTCATTCATTTCTTATTGTATTCTTGCATACAACACTCGAAAAAGGTTTCGTTTTAAGTTAAGAATCATTTATTTAATAAAATAGGATCTTCGTATTAAATATTATCATTCGTATTGTTCTTTTAAAAAATTTTTTTTTAATAAAAATATTTTTCCCCCGCGAAAAAAAAAGCGCGATTCTAAATTTTTACGCGTTTCTTTTTTTTTTCCTTTTAATTTGATTTGGATCTACGAATTATTTGCCATTTTTAAAGTAAAGAGTTACACAAGTATTTAATAAATTTTTTATATCGTACAAGAAAACTACGAGTATTATAAATGGTTTAGCTTAAAAATAATTTAACCGATTTTTAACCGGTAAAAGCCGGTTTAAGTTTATCAATTCTTAATATGAATTAAAACGGTCAAAGTTTTATTAAAAAAGGAAATAATATTTCTTGTTATATAGATTTAGGTTTATTGTAATAAAAAAAAAAAATTTGATGATTATTACTGTAAAGTTTTTAAAAAAAAAAATTTTTGCCAAGAAATCAATTTTAACATTTTTAATTTTTTTTAAATTAGAAAGTCATTATTAGGAAGTCACTTTAAAAATTAGTAGTCAAATTAAAATCTAAAGTTAGTTTTTTTTTTTCGTAATCATGAATCATGTGATTTATTTGGTTTGTCAGCTTTATAAAAACTATTAAAGGTAAAGCATTTTAATCGAATATCGGAATATCGGAAAAAAGGTACAAATAAAGATAAAATCTTCAAAGGATTAATTATCATCGGTCTTGAAACTCATTCTTTTATGGTTTTGTTTCAAAATGTTGTTAATCTCTCTCGTCTTTGGTTCCACAAAGTCCATATATGGCTAACCCAAATTCACTAATTCGTGTAACCACGTGATATGCCGATTATCAAAAACGCGCCTTGCTTTTTTTCACGTAATTGACTATATATTTAAGGACTGATTGAAAATTTTTTATAATAAGCATAATAAGCATTAATAGAGTATACTATTTAAGTCTATTAGTACTATTTTACTATTATTCTACTAATCATAGCAAGGATTAAAAAGATCAGTTCTTCAAAGAATAATACTAAAAAAAAATTTTCATCGATAAGGATTCTATTTTTATGATTGATTTCGCGTTTTCCAATTCCGTCTTTATTTTTAGATAATCATTCTAAAGTTTTTTTTTTTAAAACCATTACGTAAATCATCCTTTTAATCAATCCTCAAAAAAGAATTGATTATATTATATGAAAAAGATTAAGTTGCACTATTTACTCCTAAAAGGTTGTTACATTGCATAATTTGTCGTAATCTTTTTCTTTCTTAAATTTCTAATCCTTTCCCATTTAAATATAGCAACATGATCATAAGAACTTAATAAACTTGTTATTTAAAATCAAAAGAGATGTGATATGTGATGAATGTGAATGATTCTCACCTGTTATTTGTTTCAAGTTTTAAAGTTCTACAATTCACTTCAACAGGTATTTCAAAGAATTTTCTTAATACCATGCATAAATTTTAAAATATTTCACAAGATTATTGGCGTACTTTTTTTTTCCCAGATTTTTTTCTTTGTACTGATAAAGTATTGTCAAATCTAGTTAAAATTAATGCTGTTCATCAGATAAATCTCTTTTTTTTTTTATCACCCCCCCCCCTTTCATTAAAATAAATAAATACATAAATAAATAAATAAATAAATAATAAATAAATATATATGTATGTATTTTCTTTGTCTATCATTCAGTACGCACTTTACCGCGAAATATCCGCAACTTTCATGTGTTTGTTGAAATTTTTTTTTTTTTTTTGTTTTTAATGTTTTAACTTTTTTGTTCAATTTTCAAACTTGCTAAAAATATCATAGACATTTCCTAGTAAATCAGTTTTGTAAGAAATTCCTTTTCCCCCCCCTTCTCTCCTGATTCTATCCAAATAGACCCAAACAATAATCTATCCTAATCCTGCCTCATTCATAAAAAAAAATTTTTTAAATAAATAAATAAAAAACAAATACGATGCATCTAATATTATATTACGATGCATTTAATAATATATTACTAAATTCAATTACACCACTCAGTCCACTCACCTTTTTTATATAATGTAATCACAGATTTGTTTAGCAAGTATCTAACTTTAATTCATTTTATTTCATTTTGCATATTTGTTTTCTCATTAATTGATGCTGTTCCGAATGAAATCTTGAAAAAAAAAAATCTTCTTGATTTAGCATCAAGGTTCTTTTATTCCTAACTCTGAATAATTCCGAATCCTCCCGTTAACCAAATTTGTTTCATGATCCACTAAGATTCCACCTGTGCGCTGATACATGCAACTTGCATAACTTACTTCTTAATTTGATTATTCTAATTGTTTTAATGTTGTCTTATTCACATGTTTAAAAGAATGTTGGATTTCGATTAAAGTTTGTTTAATGATAAATATTTTCCTCCGATAATAATGTGAAAAAATAAACATTTCTACAAATCTGGAATAAACACTTTGATGGTTTTCCAAAGATAATTCAACCTATAAGACTCTGGGTTCACAAATGCGGTATAGAAGTTATGTACTGAATGCATACACTACATAATTATTTCTGGTCTAGAATTCGTTTGTTAATGATATGATTGATGATTGATGATAATGAATGATTGATAAAAAAAGGTAAAAAAAAGAGCATACCAGAATTATGCAACCAGGAATTATGCAACTAAAATCATACATAGTTCTCATGATCAATACTGTACTGTAATAACTCGTGTTCTCGTGTTCTTTCGGTCTAGGAAATGATGACGCGATTATTCTGAAAACATATAACAGAAAAAAAACCCCCACTTATAATATATGATATAATACGTGAAAAGCATTCTGCATAAAAAAAATTACATAGTTTTTATTATTATTATTATTATTATTATTATTAAAATGTTTTGTTATTATAATAAATAGGTGAATCAATAAATAAAATAAAAGAATTTTCAGAAAGCTTTTAAAAGTTGATCGTGTGTTAAGAAACATATATATAATATATTCACATTTCGGTTTTAAAAAAAAAAAAACTTCGATTTTAAAAAAAAAAGTCAAAAAAAAAAAAACTTTTGACATATATTAATCAAGAAATACATATAGAAATAATAGTGCAGTAACATATTAACCTTTTTTTTTTCTTGCGTTCGTTTCTTCTATTTTTAATATGATAAAAAAAAAAAATTAAGTTTCGTTTTACGTTTTTTTAATAGATTATAAAGATTTGATGAAAAAAAGAAAATAAAAAGTTTGAAGAAAAAAAAGGAAAAAAAGATTATTTTTAAAAAAAAAAATCGGAATCAAGATTTTTGGAATCATTCCAAACTTCTTTAACATATCATTGCATAAATTAAGGGAATCCATAATTCGTTGATTTCTTGATAGGAAGTTTCTTAATTACGTAATCAACCTGTTCAACCAATCAGAGAAGAGATTGGTAGATCCAAAAGATCTACATTATTTTTTTTCTGATAAAAAAATACAAGCCACCAAAAGTTTAGATGTTCTTTTTCTTTTTCGGTTATTATTATTTATTAAATATTACTTATTTATCATTTTGTTTATTAGTTTATTATTTTAGGAAAATAAATTTTTTTTTAGCCTTTTTTTTTTCTTTTTATATCTCAAATTTTTTTTTTTAAAAAAAAATATGGAAATATCAAGAAATAGGACATTGTTATCAATTGGTAAATTTAAAAAATAAATATATATATTGATAAAAAAAATGATTAAAAATATTTTTTATCAAAATATTCAAATATCATGTACGATCAAATTATTGAACAGTTTTCGGGTTAAAGGAAAGTTTTGGTCAACCTTCTTTGGCACATTCCGTTAGGTAAATACGTATTTCAATTATTCGTTTTCATTAAAAAAAATAAAAGAATTAATTCTAAGTAGTCAATGATTCATCAACCCGTTAACAATTAATTATAGAAATTAATATCCATAAATAAATTTATTATAATCACTCATATTATAACCACCCATTTAATAATTTAATTATGATCACTCATTAATAAATTAATTATAACCACCCATTTAATTATTTAATTATAATCACCCATTAATAAATTATAACCACCATTAATAATTAATACTACCCATTAATAAATTAATTATAACCCATTAATAATATAATCACCCATTATAAACCTTTTAATTCACTCATAATTATAATCACTCTTTAATAATTCACTCATAATTATAATCACTCTTTAATAATTCACCCATAATTACAATCACTCTTTAACCCATGATAATAATTCACCCATGATTACAATCACTCTTTAATCCATGATAATAATCACATGATTATAATCACACTTTAATAATTCGCTGCCTGTTTACCTCGGATACACCCATTAAATAATTAATTCTCATCAATCCCGTAAATAATTATCTAATCAAAAGCTTTTATATCATCCAATATTTAGATCTCTACATAATTCACCTATTTCAAGAGTAAAATGGTTACCTTTTTTAAATAAAAAAAAGAAAAAAGAACCTATTGTACCTCAAACAGCTCATCCTGGACTTGGAGCTTCATCGGTTTTTGATTTGGATAAAGAAGATATAGAAGATGGGAAGAAAAAAAAGGATGAAATTCCAAAAATCACTGATCCAAAAGATCCAAAATACACTGAAGCAAAAAAGAAACATACCGAGGTATTAATTTTCAATAAATGAGATTTTATTTAAATTTCAATCTGGATATTAACTCTCCTTTATTGATCTTTTTTTAAGCATCGGTATTCTACAATGAATTTTCGTATATCTCCTCGTAAACTTAGATTTTTAGCAAATCAAATTGCTGGTAAACCAATTAATAAGGCTATTACACAGATGGAATTTTCTCCAAAGAAAGCATCTAAAAAAATCATGAATTCTTTAATAACCGCTCGAGATCATGCTTGGAGATATAAAGCTATGGATTCTGACAAGTGTTATATTGGTATATCGATTTTATATATTAAGAATTACCTACGTGAAATACCCATTATTTTGGGAGGACATTAACCGGGTTTGAATTAATGAATACTAAATATATTAATTTTTAAATTTTAGAACAAGCATGGGTTGGTAAAGGAGAATATCGGAATAAACCAAATTTTGGAGCGAGAGGTAGATTTAGTCTGTTAAAGATCAAAAGTGCTCACATGAAGTATATTATAAAAGAGAAGAAACCTATCGAGGAAGTAGAAGGTATAGGTAAAAAACGGAAATTAAAAGGATTTAATTACGAAAAGAAAAAAGTTTGGACACCACTTATTGAGAACAAACCAATATATAACCCCACGCGATTTTATAATTGGTAAATAACCCCCTAAGATCGACAAAAAAAATTTTCAAAAGTGGATGATGAGAAACAATGAAACAATGGGATTATCTTAAATTGCATAAGAACGTGTTTGTCTAATTGATTAAAGAGGAATATTTGTAAGATGATAATAATAATTATAATTTTTAATTTAATACACAGTGTAATTCTTTTGGCTTAGACTGATGATTTTCAAAATGTGTATATTGGTATATTGTTCAATAATAATAAAGAAAGTTGGAAGAGGCGTGTGAAAAAAAATAACAAACAAATATGCCAATTAAAATCATTGTAATAAAACGAAAATAAAATAATCAAATCTTATCTTTTTTACCCGAATTTACACTTTATGATCGATCCACTCATTTTTTGAACCGATTATACCGATTATAATAGAAATATAAAAACCATGATAAATTTATTATATTGTTATGCATAACCTTATTTTTTTTTGAAATCAAAATATTCAACACGTGGTAACCGTGGTAACCGTGGTAACCGTGGTAATCATTCGATTCATTTTGATCAAAAAACATTGATTCATAATCACATGACTAACTTTTTTTGTTTCTGAAAAATATTTTTTTTTTGCTGCGCTCCGTACGGACAAGCTAATTGCAATTACGTGACATGAAAAAATTAACATAAAATCAGTCAATATAAAATGAAATATAATTTAAAAATTTATAATTTATATTTATATATATATAAATTTTTTTAAAAAAAATTCTTCATAGAAATGCTTAATTGTACAACTTTACACGACGCCGAAAAAAAAAATTTATTTTTTTTTTTAAACGGGCTTTTTCTGTATATTGGCGTATGTTTCCTCCTTCGTTAATTCAAATGAAATCATATTAAAAAAAGTTTTCCTGTTAAATTTCGATTATTCCTAACATGGAAAGTTTTTTTTTTTTTTTATGAGTCATAAGATCTGGAATTTATTCTTGTTTTTTAAGATTTTTTTTTTTTTTAAAAAAAAAATTGTTAATGACCGTTTCCCCATAAAATATTAAGACGCCTAATTTCCTTTAATTTCCATTGATAATTTTTTTTTTTCTCTTATGTGCATTGTTGATCCTATTTGAGAATCATTTATTGTTAGTATTATTATCACATCCTAAAACCGTCGTCACACGTAAAAGAATAATCGATAGAAAAGATACTGTCAAAGAAAGAAAGAAATATAAAAAAATCTATTATAATAAAGAATCAATTATTATTTTCATGTGCATTCATAAAGAACTTCTTTTTTCATTTAACGGATTTTTAAAATGTCTACATCCATTCACCAGGGCAAAAAAAAAAAACATGGGTAAAATTTCAAATAATAAATTAACAAATGAACATTAGACAACGTATATAAAAAAAAAACGTCTTTTAACTTTTTCTAGTCATCATTATAATAAATATCATAAGAAAATCCTTTTTTTTATTATCAGAAAAAAAAAACCCCCATTTATCTATATTAAGAATCTCAGCCAAAAATTATTTTTCGAAACAAATGTACATAACGCATTAACAGTTAAGAAAGATTGGCCTGAATATCATTACTACGTACATATTTCGTCACATGTACATTTATTCAAATACGAATAATATGTTTCTCTCATAATGTATTTTTTTTTTTTTAATAAGAATAGATTTTATTGGGCAAAGAAAAAAAAAACGCAAGACACTCTTTAAAGAAAAAAATTTTCTCATCATTCAGTCTTAATAAAGATCTGTTTTTTATTAGTATGTACTGTACGTACGTAATCTTAGATGGATGCATTTAACAAATTTTTTCTTTATAATCCATGTAATATATGTAATATGTAAATATTGTATGTACGCGATGTAATGCATTACCATTTTGCAAAAAAAAACAAAATTCGATAAGCTATGGATCGAATAGTAATAATTATAAAAAAATATATATATATATTTTGAAAAAAAGAAAAAAAGATATAAAAGTATACATTAATACATTAAATGTAAGCTATGACAAAAAAACGAATGCACCCCACATTAAAATCTTTGTTCCCATTTCCCTAATTCTTGTTCATTAAGAATAATGCAAAAATGCAAGAAGCAAATTCATTATTATGAAAAGTAATGTACTTTGACAAAAAAAGGAAGTTTTTTTTTTTTGATATTATTATCGCGTAAGAAATTTAATGTATTATGACGATTAAAAAAAATTTTTCTTCTTAATGTGAGAAAATTAAAAAGAAAAAAGGTAATTATTATTAAATTAATTAAAACCGTTGTATTCACGAGATTATGAATGTAATAAGAAATGAGTTACGAAATTACTAATCTTTTTTTAATCAATTTTGAAGATTTTTGTGGAGATTAATTAGGGTTTTATGTTAATCAGCCGAGTATAGCCAAGCGTACAATTTGCATTAGAGAGGGTGTGATTTATTAGAATATTTCGCATATTTCGAGTTTCGACAATATTTTCGTTTGTATTACGAACCTGAATTTAATTGTGACCATTAAATATTTGGAGCAACAAGGAATTTAAGTTAGTGTATATAACGACCCCCTTTAAATTTGATCCCTTTTCTAGGTAAAAGAGATGTAAATCAAGGGCCCGAGGCTCATCACAACTCATAACACAAAGTTATGGGACAAACCCGAAGTCGTTTTTTTTTTTCCGATTTTTTATGATTAACCTCGTAATTGATTATTAAATGATTAAATGATTAACCTATTTCCATAATTTATTATCTTTTTGACTAAAAATACGTAAAGATTTACAAATTTCATCTAAAATTCCTAATTCTTTTAAACGATTAAGATTAAGTTATTTTTAATTTAGATTTTTTTTTTTAAAAAAAAAAAATATATATTTTTTTTTTTTTTTTTTTAAAATTGCTTTTTTTTTTTTTTTTTTTTTAAAAAAAAACAAAAAAAAAAAAAAAAATCTAAGATCTTTACTGTACCCGAATATCCCGAATATTTTTTTTTTTTTCTCGTTCCTATTTATTTTTTTTTTGCACATGATTTAAAAAAAAAATTTTTCCTTTTATTTATTTATTTATTTATTTATTACAAAAAAAAAAAATTTTAAAAAAAAACCATTTTGTTTTAATATATCCCATTATTCATTATCAGTTATCGATACTATTAAAACTGTGTTTCATTTTATTTTTAATTTTATTATAATATATATTTATTTGTGTGTATATATGCACGAACCGGATTATAAACCCAAATATGGAATCGCGTCGACATAATAAATTGGTTTTGCGGAAATAACTATTGTAAATGTATATATTTTTTTTTAATTATCACAGAAAAAGTAAAAAAAGAAAATAGGAATTTAAAATGATTTTAATATAATACGAACTTCATAAAGTAATATGACCATATATTTCCCAATTTTGTGTCACGCTTTTCAAACATCTTTCTTACCTTCTTTTTGCTTCTTTTTTATGTTAAAAAATTGACCTAGATCCATAAAGATTTCGTTGTTGTAATTATACATGAAATTGAACAATCGTTATTTTTATAATTAATTCTTTCAAAAGTTTCAATCGAAAATAAAAAGAGATTCAACTCAATTGAAGTAAGATAAGGTAAAACATTTTCAAATGTAATATGTCCCTTTTCTCTGAGAAAACATCACTCAATATGAAAAAGCGAAACATTAAAAAGAATATGCATTGTTGAAAATTTCAATTGAATTCATCACATCCCGTAATCATCAATTGAATCTATCTAACTCAAATTAATAAAGTGCTCTGATGAAAATATTCTATGCATTAAAAAAAAAAAATGGCATATCTTAAAAACTTGTTTACTCCACAAAGAACATTTTTTTTTTACGATCGTACAAAAGCGAAATGATGTGTAAAATCCTTAGAAATGAAAGAACCCAAATTTAACATGTAAATCACGTAATTACAACATAATTGATAAAAGATCCGTACAATACTCCGTACAATTTTATGATTAGTAACCATTAAAATAAGTATGAGAAAAATTAAAAAATATTTTGATATTCAAGTAAGCTTTGGAGCCACTTGATATTTCCGCCAAGCATGTACAACCAAACTACAACATTATACATAACAATACAATACTATAGTAACATCACATCACACCCCACATTTTAAAAAAGGAAAGAACAAAATTAATTTTGCATAAAAAACTGGAATACTTTCTTGTTTCTAAATTTTAATTTCGTTACGTAAAATTTTCGATGAAAAAAAAAAAAAAAAATTAAAAATAAATATCCGTATTTTTGTTTATTTAAACCTTAATTTTTTTTTTATTAATTCAATCAATGAACCTTCCTTTGTTCATATAATAATAAAATCGGACAACAAAATTACTTGTTTCCGGCATTGGTATAAGGGGGCTTGCATTTTTATGAATAGAGAGAAATTTGATTGGTTAGTGAACATCAAAATACTGCGGAAAAAAGTCACGTGCATTTGAACCTTAAATACTTGATTATGCAAGAGAGTATGAAAAAATTTTTTTTTTCCAAGCATCTTTTAAGTCACAAAAATAACAAAATTAGAAATTTTTAAAATATAATCACAATCAAAGGAATTTGATTGTTACCCATTCTAGGAAACCTTTTTTTTAAAATAAATTTTTTTCCGCAGAACAAATGAATGAATGGAAATAACACGTGATTTTTGTAAAACAGAGAAATTTTTTAGGTTAAAATAATTTTAGGTAAATTCTGTGGCGCGAATTTTAGAATTTTGTTTACCGCCAAAAATAATAATAAAAAAAAACCTTCTATTTCACATTTGATTTCAACCCTTGATTGCCTTAATGTTTATAGTCGCATTATACTTTAATCCTTTCGTATATAAAAATTTAGGAAATGAAAAGTTTTATTTGCATTTAATCCCACGCCAAATTATTTTGAACAATATTAACCTACAATTGATTTTAAATATCACATTCTAGTTTTAGTTATAATATTGTTATATAAATGATTGTTTAAATAGCACAAGTCGTACCACCGTGTATTACTTATAAACCTGTTTTTATGCCGGTTTTTTTTTTTAGGTGATATGTTTTTTATGTGATGATTAAAATATTAATATATATAATTCATTTTAAGAATGACTTTGCATAGGTCATTGTTCTATGCCTACATTACCTACATTACCTGCCTACATTGCCTACATACAAAGAAAAAAAAATGCATCCTTTACCCCACACATTTACTTAAAATCTCTTTCAAATAAAGAAAAAATTATTATATATTTTTTTTTTTGATAAATCTTTTTTAAACGATACGCACATGACAACGATACGCACATGACACATTGAAGATACTTGCATGGCGCGTAAAAAAAAAAGTATTGTTAATATTTATTATATGAAAATATGTGTGAAACGAATACACATAAAATACTAATATTTTATGATTTTATATACCTAAATTAATTAATTATATTACGAGATACTTATGTTCTCATGACCTTAAACTCTTAAACTAGGAATTTCCTAAAATGTCGTTATAGTATCGCGTCAATTCGTTGTTTAATTAATTTCGCTTGTAAATCGATTTCTTTCCCCGCAATTTCTTCTTTACCTGGTGTTCAATTCGTTTGTTTACAAAAATTCCCTTCAAATGTTTATTTAATATCAATTTTATTCAAATTTGACATTATTACTCCGCAAGATAAAAAAAAAAAAATGGGTTTGGATTTTCGCAAAGAGAAAATTGTCCGGTTGATCGTTTTTTTTTTTTGACGCGTACATAAAACTTACATGAGATACATGAATTACTTGAATTACATGAATGGCGTTTTATTAACAGTTAATTTTTACATGGAATTAAAAAAATAAATTTTATATTAATACTATTAAAGTTAATTATTAATGCAATAGGAAATGACGTATACCTTCATTATACTTTTTTAAAATTTATTGAATTTTCATTGGTCAATTTTCATTATCATAAATCATAACTGGTTTTGGTATATATTAAAATTATATAAGTGCATTTAAGTTTATTATGCCCGTGATTCCTGGTATACTGATATCATTAAAACATTTCATGCACGTAGGCTTTTCTTTCACTCCTTTTTTTTTTTTTTTTTTTTTTTTTTTTATTTTTTTTTTTTTTTTTTTTTTTTTT
>JADRCO010002637.1:0-12892 GCA_021464525.1 Rhizophagus sp. LPA8_4_AMF
AGGTCACGTTGTGCCGAGTAACTGTTTTATCAGGCTTACGTAATAGGTATTTTTTTATACAACCAGTAACTGGTTGTGCTAACATAAATCACCAATTAGTAAATGCCTGATAATTGAAAATTACTGATCTTTACTATAAAAGAAATTTAATAAAACCAGTTACTAATTTTTAATTTGTTTTAATGAAAAATATTGTATTTTTTTGTTAGTATAATATAAGCAAAAAGAATTAATTCGTTTGGACCTGATTTAGCAAATATATAAAATATTTATAGTACTTATGTATTTATTTAATAATTTGATGATAAAAATTTATTTTATGATACATTACTGGACTTCAGAAAACACCATTCGGAAAACTGAAATTCGGGATGCTGTCTATTTCGCAAAATTCTGGAAATTAGGATTGGCATTCTATTAGCATTTCGGGAAAATGTTCATTTTGGGTTAATGAGATTCGGGATATTGGAAAATTGGAATTCGGGATATTGGCTTCGGGATTAGGCATATTCGGGAAATTTGGATTGTACTGTAACCGACTAAGCCACGCCAAACAAAATTTTCATCTTTTACCTTTTCTTGGAATCACAAATAATTTAACTATTATTAGTAGATACGTATTTGACGAAGTTAAACACATATAAATATGCTTGATAAACGATAGATAACTAAAATAGGGAAAAAGTATGTGATGGTAAATAAAGATATAAAAAATTTTATTTAAACTTGTTCTTGTTCTCCAAATATGCAAGTTCATATCTAACTCAAGGTCACACGCACTATTTCAGCCCATTTTCATATGAACATAATGAATAATATTTATATAAATATCATTTGATAAAAGGGAATATTTTTGGATTTACTACAATGAGTACAATCAGAATCCCGCTACATCACGCAGACAAAACATAATCCTGAAACTTCAAAATCCGTAACCACATTATTTCTGACATTCATTATCCTGACATTCATTATTTCATCATTTACTATCCTGACACGCTATTTTTTTTTATTATTATTACTTTTTTGTAGACATAATATTTATTGTAATATATAGTAACAATTTTTAAAATATATCACAAAATTATAAAAATTAATAATTATTTAATTTTAGCAAAAATAAATATTTTTATTATTTTTTAATAATACATCACAAAAATTAAGTAACAGTTAATATTTTTATTAATAAGTAATGATTTTTAAAACCCTTTACAAATATTTTTTCATAGTAAAAATCAATATTTCTTATTATATTTAATAATTATATTTTCAAAATCTGCACTTGACATTAAGGGATAATGAATGTCGGGTTAAAGGATTTTGAAGTTTCGGGATTATGATCTGTCGAGATTGTGAGCGTCGAGTTTGCGCTGTAGCAGGATTCTGATTGTCGGGAATTTGAATTTGAACGGCTCTCAATATTTTTAAGTATAAATTACGTAGCTATTGGATGGGGATGATAAAATACCACCGACATTCCATCATATCGATATACATACTATAGATGAGGAGTTTCGTTGTACTGTTGTACAAATTTCCTTTTTAAGCGGTTACGTGTAGTGAAAATTACAACCTACATAGGAGGTTATTCAGCACTCGATCCCAAAAATTCCGTACCGCACCGTAAATTTAGGGTGTAAAATCTACAAAACTATATATGATCCCATAATAAAATTTATTATTGAAGACCTTTTTGTAACTCCGAGTTTTGATTTATAATATAGTAAATAGCATGTCATAACTTTTTTACGTATTTAAAAAAATTTGGTACAATCTCATCGCTGCTAAAACTTCTGTTGAATGAAAGAAATTAAATTCATTCGTTGCTATTATTTCTGAATTAGTGACATTTAGTTTTGTTAACAATTCTATACTATTTTCAAGTTTTGGTACATCCATATCATTTAAAATTTCATCAATCTTTTTTGTTTTATGTCATTTTTCTTTACTAACTTCTATTTCACGAGCTTTTTTTAAATATTGGGCTTGTTTTGGCATTTTCCCATTAAAATTTTCGAAACTTTAAAATTTTAATGATTTGTGTTTTATTAACATTTATGTTTAGATAACTTCAAGAAACTTGAAATACCTCATTTATGTAATATCTCAAGAAAGAAAATTTTTTTTTCCTATACAACTGTGCTCAAAAGTGTTAATTTATTATTGTAAAATTAGATTTTTTTTTGTTTAAAAAAGGTATTTCACGAAAGAGATGATTATTCTGAATGATTTTGTAACATTTGATTTTTATCCATGGTAAAGGTTCTTCCCGTAATAGCAAAAGGTATATCATTCAAAAATTTGTTAAAAAGTTGATCTTCTGAAAAATACCCCTCTTTCACCACCTCATCTCCATAATCAATCTCTGCAAATGATTTCTTATCTTTCTTTAAAGTGCCATAATACTCATACTTTTCCAAAAAATTTTCTGGTCTTGCTGTTAGAATAATTTCATCGCCACGTAACACGCTCAACATGATGGAATTATCAAATTCTGAATCTAATGTAGTGGTAATTATATATGAATAATCAGGCGGAATTGTGAATAATTCCTCTAAAGAAATGATAGGAATGATGTATAAATCATATACACTCATTATAAATTCTTTAATTAATTTAGCTCCAAGAGAACCAGTATTAAGATATGATTTCGGATTATTTTTTAAGTTGTCTTTGAACTTGCGTAGAAAATTTACCAACCATGTACCTAAACCACAACCTTCAACATAACCATTATACCGTTGAAAAATACTGAATATTCATAAAAGTATTTACTTTCAGACGGACCACCCAGTACACTTGTTTTATTTCCTCTTTTTGCCTTACGTTCACGAACAAGTGTAAGACCGGTTATTCCCATTTGTAAATTTTAACTAATATTCTCAAAAATAATATAATTTCAAAATAAAAGAAAAATAAAAGAAATATGAGTATAAATAAAGTTCAGACCTTTTATGTAACATGATTTTATATATATACAATAGGTTTTAACTAATGTTTACCAATATTTAGTACATCATGTTCATTATATAATATTTGAATTTATTGTAATTACATATGATTTCATGATTTTATATTACATGGTATAATATAAAGATTATGAAAAAGTATGAAAGGTACAATAAAAATTTCACGATGCATTATGATTAATAATGATCTGATGTGGCACGAATCACGTATAATATTTTGACCGATATTGTCATTATTGTTCAATATTGATATGAGAAGTTTATTTGCTATCAATAGTTTCCGTACAATATTGAAAAGAAATTTCTATTTAAAGCCTATCTGCATTAGCCTTACGATAATATAGATATTCTATGGGTTACGCCATGATTTCCCGATGTTTGCCCAACAGGTTTGGCCAGAGTTATGCAGAGTTGTGCACTAGCACGTGAACAAACGGCCGGGTTAGTCTGTCGGGAAAATGTCCTGTCGGGAAGTTGTCCGACATTGATTGTATGGTGGTATTTATATTGATTAACGCCATTTCGTGACGTTAACCAATATAAATACAACACCGTACAATATCCATTAAATATAATTACTGTATACAATTAAGAAAATTTTCTATATAGTCTTTTCCTAAATAAAAAATTTCTTAAATACCATAAATAATAGTTGGTTTATAATTTTATTATATAGATTTCAATAATAGGAATTGTATTATTTTTTATATTTCACAAATCATGTTTCCATATTTTGTATTGTATTATGATACATAATTGTTCATAAATAAATCATATTGAATTAAAATGGAATTTAATCAATTATAATTTTTTAAGTGCTTAAATTACACTAAAAAATAACAATATTTTCTATAGTCTGACAAAAAATATTTTATAAAATTGATATCCATATCTGTTAAATAATATAGTTTTTCAAAAACTTGATTAAAGTTGATTATAAATCTGATAATATATTATTACTATTTATTTATAACTTTGACAATCAGTCAATCAGTTAAATAAGGCAATGACTAAAAAAGAAATAAATATATTGATATTTTATGCTTTATAAATATATAAATATTCAAACTATAATTAATTCATAAATATCACATGAAATTAGTTGATTCAAATAATATATAAAATTACACACAAAGCAACAAGCAAAATTACAGAAAAAAAACTAAAAATTTTATAAATAAAATTAATAACAAATAATTATTTAACTATAATTAAATATTCTGTTTTCTATTTGATATATAAAAAAAAAAGAAAATAGTAAAATTGATGGCTAGAAAGTCAAGAAAATTAATAAAGCTAAGCAAATTAAAGACGTCCTAAAAGATATGGACATATTAGGAACAGACTAGAATTAAAAATTTGTTGTTATAATAATATTGTTCTGTTACATTTCCATTCATTTAAAATAAATTAAATTATTAAAATTATTACTACTAGATATATAATATTGCTATAACAGAACACCAAAATACAATAGATAATGAACATACTGTATATATTTATTGACAACAATGAATATATTTTATATATAATACAATATAAGGTCTGATTCTTTAGCAAATTATTAAATAAATGCAAAACGTATAGAAGTAAAAACTTGAATATTGAAATGAATTAGTTTAATAATCACCTTAAAAACTTTTAGAGAGTTATATAATAAAGATAATTATTTTTTTACAATTTATGTAATCACAATGAGTTAAAATATATCCTATATTGTAATTATTTAATATATTATAATTATAGTATTATTAATCTTTCTGAAAGTTATTAATAAATTTAAAAAATGAATTCATACTTCACATGAACTTATCATCTAATTATAAATAAGCCAAAATTTCTGAATAGTTTTTAAATAAATAAATAATAATACACAACTATACACTTATCTTATTCATAACTAGGATTATTCATTTACTAATAGTCTTAGATTTTTGATTTATATTCACTTTTGTAAAAGTAGATTCACAAATTTTATTGTGTACAATTAGCAACATCAAAGTAAAATTTATAATCTTCTTTTAGAAAAATTATAACTGATGAAAACTTTTTAAGACATAACCCCATGGAATACAATAATGAATATGCCTCGTCATAAATGTCTACACAGCGTTCATATAATGTGCAAAGGAGTTGAGTGATGAAAATACTATTATTAGTAGTTATTTCACAAACAAAAACCAACATAAAAAAGTTTAAGATATGTGCTTGAAGGATAAATAATATTCTATGAGAAAGACTGGGATGAATATATAGTGGTGAATGTCAGATACTGATAACAATAATCCAAATAAAATGCAAGATTATTTTAATATGTTATTTGTAGTATTTTATACCTATTTCAAAGCACCATCAAAGAATGGTTTAATTAAGAAATCTTCAATACACCAGATAAAAACCTTTACAAATAATGTCTAAAGTAAGTCTGGAAAAACATTTGTTCAGCAAATCTCAGCCGCCTGGACATCAATTGCAGCAAAGTAGAATCACAATGAGCGATAATTCCATGTAAAAAAGGCTTTTATTTAATTTAATGTAACTTATTTATTTAGATAACAATACTTTTTTAGCTAACAAATATTTAATGATATAATTAATACTGATAAATCTGAAATATCTTCTTTAGGTAGTTCGATGATTATTTCATAACTTTTTTAAAGAAATTTAATTACTCCTTAAAATTACAGCGTTTTGGAGGAGAATATTTTATTATTTGTAAGTTTCATTATAAAAATATTGATATGGTATTTTCAATTTAAATTAAACTTGTTCAATAAAATGTCTGATGCTAACTTAAAAGCTGATAAAAGAGAATTGCTCCATGATGAAGAGGTACAATCAGATTTTACAAAGGCATCGGATTTCATAAAAAAAAATGACATGGCCATTGCAGGAAATTTCTAATAAACATAAAAAAATCAATAATAAAAAAGAAGATATTTTGATTTATAATAATTGATATTTGTAATATTGTAATATGCAATAAATATAATGATAAGCTTTATCACTTTATAAGTTTTATCAATATTTTAAACTATTTTTTTATTCCACTTTATTATTTCATCATATATTATTGCTATGCCTCATAAAAATGTCGGTCTATGAAAATCTGCATGATCCTATTGGACTGAACGATAACGCTTAGTATACAAAGATTTAATTTCCTGATATATGATATCGAAAAAATGGAAAAAATCACAGGTACCGGATAATATAATTTATATCTCGTAAACTCTCGTTCTCTGCATATAGTATTTCAAAAAACATCATAAAATTTTGTCAAAATCCATATACGAAGCATTTTCAACAGAATTACAACGTATAATAATCTAAATATATATTTAATTAAATACATTGGTAAAAATTATATTCGAATTTCATATTTATTATTTCTCATGATGGTTAATGGTGGCGGATGAACATGGAACGGTAAATAAGTTATTGTTCAATCGATTAGAAATATGCGGATTTTAATGACCGATATTTTTATGAGACATCCAATATTGAAAACGTTATTAATTTCTATTAGTCACCGCAGTATTCCTAATGACTGACAGTCTTCGACCAGATATCTCTTTTCCCCCATCCAATAACTATTTATTATTAAACAATAACTCAATTTTTTTTTTAAAAAAAATACTAAAGAATAAAATTTATTATCATAATAATCTATACATATATATTTATATTTATATTTATATTTATATTTATATTTATATACTAGTATACTAAATTTATTAATTTACATTTTCCAATAAACTTTTTTCAATATATTATTTATACAAAATAAATTCTTCTTACTCTATTTGCCATATTATCATCGAAAGAAGTTTCATGAAAAGGCATTGGTTTTTTAATCCATTCAAAATCCTTAAAATTATTTGTTCCTAATTCAATATCATCATACTTTTTAATTACTTCTAAATATTTATAATTATCAATAAGATACGAATGTTCATCTGATTTATTAAGAGACATTCCTATTGTTTGTAATAACATAGGATGTTTCCCTTGCCAATAATGAAAAAGTAATTTAAATGAAAGTAATGATATTCTCTTAATTCGATTAGATTGAAATTTAAATTCGAATTTAAATCTAAATAAATTATTTGGTGAAAATTTAGCCAATGTTTCAAATAAATTTTCACAATTTTCTTCTTCTATGCTAAGATATAAACCATCAAGATATTGACATTTAATTAATAATTTTTCTAATTCCAAAATACAATTATTGTTAAAAGGAATTCCGAGATATTTCAAATTTGGACAATTTTTATAAATAGCTTCAATAATCTTTTTGTCATGTTCAATATTTATAGAAGAATATTCAATTTTGATTTCACAAAGTCCTTTTGAACTTTCAAATAAACTTATTAAATCATTTATAGGAATGTCTCTAGCTTTTAGAATTTGTAAAGAAGGTAAAGAAGGTAAAGGAGGTAAAGGAGGTAATGAATAAGGAGAGAAAACAATTGGAAAAAAGTTTCGCTGGCCATGAATCGATGAATAATAATCGCCACTTATTTCTAGACTTTTTAAATTTTTAAAAGATGAAAGAATATTCGTAAAGGGTTTCTTATTTGTGCTAAAATATTGAATATTTTTTGCTTGTCCAATCAAAGAATTTTCAAGACTTTTATATAAAGAATTACTGTTCGTTCTCATATACGTATTTTCTCTATAATAAAAATGAATCTTATTTAAGTTTTTTTGACGTTGAATTAACTTGACGATTCCATTTTCGGTTACATCATCATAATTATAATCTTCTCGTCCTTCTTGATTATAAATGTTAAAATTTAATTCCTTGATTGATTTGCATACTTCTGCCAATCCAACTAAAACATCGTCTTTTGTTAAAGTGCTGCATCGAAGATATTCAAGTCCTAAAAGGCAACTTTCAGCTCCAGGAATAAGATGTAATTGATGATTGAATTGGCGAGGTATATAAAGATGTGTAATTCTCATTTTTTCATTAATAAAAAGATTGAATATTTTACTATAAACTTCTAGTTCTTGATACTCCATAAGATTAATTATTCCTTCTAAATCACTTAAATGCAAGTGTTTACAATATCCAATATAATCAAATAAAGGTTTCTCGTATGTCGTGGTTAGTTTGAAAGTATCTCTTGTTTCTTCTGACAAATGTGAAATGATTACGTCTAATAGTGACTTCTTCTTTCTTTTATCATTTAATAAGAAATTCTTGAGTTCATCCCGTGAAATTGATTCGTGTTTCTTATCGTTAAAATATTTCCAGGGATTTCTCCATAAAATTGGAACGATAGTTTCGGACCAAAGTATGTTAACCGATAATAAATTATAAAGAGAATTGCCATCATCTTGCAACTCTTCAAATATAGAGTGAAGGATATCTTTATTGAGAGTTGACATAGTTTTTTTTTTGTTCGAATTTTTTTTTTTTTGATGAAAATTTTTAAAATTTAATTTTTGTTTGTAGAACTATGAGTATATTTATAATTTTTACCGTGCTTTTGTATACAAAACGATTACGTAGTTGATCAACTTACAATCAGCTGATAAAAACATCATTTTGAATGAATTCTTTTTTGGTTAAATCGATTTAATGGCGGACGTGCTTAAACTCGTTTGATCAAATTTAATACTTTTTTGATAATGATTTACGTTATTGTTCTTATTAACGTTAGTGGTATTGTTTCAACTACTTTCCTCATATGTCAATAAAAAAATCAACAAAAGAAAAATGACGGAACTGCTGGCACCGGAGTTTTAATATTTTTGGTAACAGAAAAACACTTAATTACGTAACGAATCTTTTGTTTGATTGTCAATGAAATTAGAAATAAACTATAACTATAATTCATATTGCATAATGTAATAATCTTTGAATGCTATCTTTCATTGTTTATAATTATGCTGCGTCTCTGTTCTTCTATTATTCCAATTATCAAAAGTAAGAGGAAGAAAATCGTCAAGTTTGGTATATAATAACTTTGATACGTTTTAGTTAACAAAAGTAAATCTTTCATTGTTAAAATCTATAGTTTAATTATTCATCGATAAAAACAATAAAAAAAAAAAAAAAAAATTGCGAGAAGATTGAATTTTTTACTATTTATGGTTATAATTACGCTGCATCTCTGCTCTTCTATGATTATGATTCGAAATTATTAGAAAATTATTAAAAGTTTATAGTAGAAAATCGTAAAATACTTTGATACGTTTTTATAACTTTTTCCTAAACGGCTTGAACCTTGGAATTCTGTGATACTTTATTACTAAGCAATGTCCCGTGATGATTATATGGCATTTGATTTACAAATTAGGGGGTTGTTTCCTATAAAGATAGATAAAATTCCAGGTTACACACGAATTCTTCTCGTTCGTATTTCCGATAACATTTTCTCAATATTTTAAGTAGAACTTCAAAATTATGAATAAAGTAAAATTTCGATGTTTGAGAATTTTTCAAATCGTAATAACAACTCACATTTGTCTAATTGGTAATATATAATTCAACTGAAGTCGCTTATTTTAACGGAAATTATATATTTATATGTATTAACATTTTTTTTTTTTTTAAAAAAAAAGAAACATCGAGAATTCGCTCGTATGAACAGTTGAATAATTTTTATATTATGATTGTGATCACCTCATTATTTTCATTAGGTAATTAATTATTATGTTTTATATAACTTGTACGTAAAAAAAATAATAATAATAAAAAAATATTCTTAATATTCTTTCTAATTCTTTCGTCGCTTTTCAAATATGATAGTATATAATTTATTTAGAGCAGAGAATCCAGACTTCACGAATCAGTCTTTGAGATTAGTATTTAATATGTATGATAATAATCTTGATTCGTACGTATATTTTTGTTAATTTTAATTAAACGAAAATTTTGTCAAAATATTAATAATTTATAAATAATTATTTTATATATTAGAATATTATTGATTATTTGGTTTTTTGCAGGTAAAGCAATATATAAATTTTATTTACTATACTTTTGTATGTACCCTTATTTCATCCTTTTTTTTTAATTTTGATCTCTCTTATTATAGTTATTATAGACACTCTTATATTCTTTACAAGTTGGAATGATATGTGTTATGGTTTTAGTGTAATTCGCTGTATGAGTCATATAATTGGTTATATTTTATGTGTGATAATGTTCTTTTCATGTATAATTGGAGTGGTTACCAAATCTGAAGATAATTCTCTACAAAATTATGATGAGGAATACGCTCCTCTATTAAATGATGATGTTGATGCGGAATTAATTGATGATGAAGAAATTAACGTGAGATGTATTGAAGAAACTGAAGTTGATGTAATTGATGTGTAATTAATGAAGTTGACGTGAAACAAACTGAAGTTGATATAGTTGATGCGAAGTTGATTGAAATTGATAATTCAGAAAGACAACAATAAGTATAAATGGAAAATGATATTTGTATTATATTTAGAGAATTGTATAAGACAAAAATTCGTTAATAATGTCTGTAGTGATCCAATAAGGTAGTTCCAAACACTTATTTTTACATTATAAAGATAATCGAGAATCAATTTTAGGCTCAACCACTTTTTTACATAATGAGGTGTTTTACTATACCGCGACACAAATTGTATTTCCACATTTCCACTTTAGGAATGGTTCACGTCGAATTTTTTTTTATCGAAATGTACATTAAAATTATCCGAGTTTGTTCATATATTTTTGTAATTTATTCGTTGGCGTAAAGTGCGTAAACGCGTCACTTGTTCGATTAAACTAAAGTTAAAAATAAATAAATAAATATATATATACATATATATTATTTTTTTTACATATCTTTTTTTTTTTTAGTAAAACATTAATTTAAGTCTAATTTATTTTTCCTAGATGCTTGCATTGACCCTTGGCCATGCTGCAATTGCTGCATGTGATCACGCGCTGCGCGATGCCAAATTTCATCAAACGTTGTACAACAAACAAATTAAATTTTATACATGCGAATATATTTTAACCATTTTCAACCGCTCAACGAACTTTCAACTAAAAAAATAAAATGTCAAAATTAAATAGGGACGTTCTTTATTTGATATTTGAATAATTACAACGTAAGAATTAAATACTTCAATCATGCCTTTTAGTTAATAGAATTTGTTGTATCAATATTATGGAAAATTCCTTGGCAATATAATTTAAATCAAAAAAAAAAAAATTCAATATAATAATATCAAATTTATCTGAAGAATCAAAAAAAAATTTTAATAGTAAAAGAATTGTTATTTTATCAAATTCTTATAAACCCTTTATTTAATTATATTAAATTTTTGTAATTATTTAAATTTTAAAAGAATTTGGTAAATTAACTTATATTACTATTTGATAAAATTAAACTTTTTATTAATGAAAATACAAGATTACTCATCTTATTTTACCTTATTATAATTTATCTAATATAATTTATTCCCTACAGAAATTGAATTTCTTGATTGTTATGCTGATAATAGAAATAATTTATTTAAATTGTATAAAACTTAAATATCTGAAATTATTAATTAGAACTAGAAATAATTTAGAATTAGAAAATTTATTAATTAATTGTTAAGATTTAATTGGATTATATATACTTATAAGTAATACTAGTGATATATTTAATTGGGATAAATTATTTAAAATATTATCAAATTCTTCATCAAATAATTTATTTAAATTCAAATTTCTTACATCAAAATCAATTAAATTTGATTCTTTAAATTTGATAATTGGAAGGACCGGAATTCTATCTTATTACAAACTATTAGAATGTTTGAATATCCTAAATTAAATCATTTAATTCAAAATTATAAAACTAAAAGTATAATAATAGCTGTACAGAAACATAATGAAACTATAAGAAAAGGAATTGTTCAAGATAAGTTTATGTGGATTATTACACTTACCAAGCAACTGGAAAATCTTAAAGATGAATATATCAAATGATAAATTTGACATAAAATATTCTTTCTTCTGCTAATGCTTGTTCTGTCCATTTACTTACTTCAAAAGACACTAACCATACTACTTTCAAATATGTGCACAGGTCAGAACTCAGAACTGTCATTGGATATTTCTTTTAGTCTAGAGGCTAATTCCTGAAAAATATCCATTTCCATATGTTTAGAGTACATCTTAACTGACGTTTAGTTTATAATTAAAATGATATTTATACTTGATCTCAATTTATTTTTAAGAATTTTTTTTTATTGATAAATATTTTTCCAAAATCTTTATAGATCTTGACAATTTATAATACTATACACATTAGCTCGATTTTTCCTTTTAGATAATCCTAGAAGAAAATTTATACCTCTTTAGAAACTGACTGGAATTATCGTGATTCTGGCCCTGAAAAAATTGGTATAGCTATTTAGTAGATTTTTCTAAAATCTTTATAAAAATATGTGGCAATTTATTTGAAATATCAATCATAATAAAAAAAAAAAAGATTTAATAGACTACGCTTAGATCACATCATATCTAAAAGAAGATTAGCGGAAAAATTAACTCCAGATTCTAAAATAAGCCGAATAAATCGTATAATTTTTTTTATCAAATAAAAGACGTGTGTAAATATAACCTAATATAATTTGAATTTAATATTTTGGATAAAGATTTCAATTCAAACCCTTTGCCGAAGAATTATGATGTAAAGAATGTGACTCATATAGAATTGATACATTTATCAAAAAGATACACAATGTATACTGTAAGCCAATGAATGGATACTGTTTGTCAGACTTACAGATATACAAGAAATTGATTTTCCAATGCGACATGCACTTACGAATTAATTGATTTAAATTGTCTGAACCAATATATGGAGTACTGTCATATATTGCGCCAAAAATCCACCCAATCCAAATGATCGACATAGTTTATAAGCTGAAAGTCTGTGCACAAAACC
>JADRCO010002638.1:0-12887 GCA_021464525.1 Rhizophagus sp. LPA8_4_AMF
ACAAATGAATAAAATTCTTATTGCTAAATTCTAATACTATCTATTTTCTTTTTCTGTTTCTTGCGAACATTCTTAAAGAATGACTTTTCTTTAAAGAATCTATTTTTAGATTTTCTTGACAATTCTTTCTTAAAGAATCTTTCTTAAAGAATTTTTCTTGACTATTTTTCTTGAAGAATTTTTCTTAACAATTCTTTCTGAAAGAATCTATTTTTAGATTTTGTATTCCCAAATCACGTAATCTCAAGTCACATGATCTAAAATCCCAAAATAATTTCCAATATTACACAAAAGTCATGTGATTACTGTGCCACCGGTTAAATTATTTTCCCTTTGTTACCTAAATTACTACGTCACTAATATTTTAATTACTAACTAACTTATTACTTTTAATAATACTATTTCTATATAGTCCTTACATACTACAATGTAACTAGATCATATTTTTTAGACGCGTTCTCTCTTACCTCAGCAAATATACTAAAGGTCAGTATGTTTTTTTTTCTTCAGTATATGGTAAGAAACATTTCTAACATTTCTTTCTTTTCTTTTTATAGAGTTGCCAACTTGCCAAAATGAATATACGAACTAGGCTTTTTTTTAGGTAAATGGAGAGTTTAAATTTCTTTTTTTTTAAAAAATATTTTTAATATTTCTTTTTCTTCTTTTTGTAGGGTTGCTAGAATAAATATATGAACTGATAGGTAAGTGATAAGTGAGGGATTATATTCTTTTTTTTCTTTAAGAAACATTTCTAATGTTTCTTTTCTTTTGTTCTCTTTTTTTTGTAAGTTACCAAAATGAAGATATGAACTGAGCTTAAATTTAGGTAAGTAGAAAGGGTTAGATTTTTTTTTTTTTAAAAAAATAATTTTAACATTTCTTTTTTCAGTATTTATAAGGTTGCTGAAATGAATATATGAACTGGGCTTTGATTTATATAAGTAAAAAGCGAGATTATGTTCTTTTTTTTCTTTAAAAAACATTTCTAGTATTTTTTCTCTTTTGTTCTCTTTCTTTTTGTAGGTTACTAGAAAAATATACAAACTGGCTTTAATTTAGATAAGTGGAAAGGAGTTATATTCTTTTTTTTCTTTAAGAAATGTTTCTAACATTTTTTTCTTTTATTCTCTTTCTTTTTTAGGTTATCAGAATGAATATATGAACTGGACTTATATTACTACTTGTATTTAGATAAGTAGAGGTACATAAAAATTTATTTTTTTTCTTTTTAAAAATACTTTGTAAACTCATTTCTTTTTTATATTTTGTTATGAGTTTGATGTTTTTTTTTGTTTTTTATTACTATAATAATTTTTATCGGCTGTCATTAATCCAATTTTTGAAAAATTAGCCAATAAAATTTTAAATTTAAATCATGTGAGATTTTAAAAGTATTACACAAGAGGGATGTGAGATTTAAGCATTACACAGGAAAGCTAGATCTAAATTTACCCTAATAAAATTATATAATTTATAAAAGGTTTAAAATTTAAACATATCTGTATTTGAATACATCTCTATAGTATAAGTTAAAAATGAAATTTTAAACCTTTTTATCATAATAAGTAAAGTTGTAAAGGAAGTAAAAATATATATATAATATGAAATTTCAGGTTTATTTATAAATGTATAAGATATATATTATATTTATCAGAAATTCTGATCATCATTTTTTTATATAAAAATTTTTATAAAAAGTGATGTATTTAAAATAAGAGAGAAAAGTAAATTAGTTTTATAGTAAATTTATAATTATATAATGGGTTTTGTTTTTTTTCGCATCTGCGATACATCGCACCCTGGAAATCCTGGGCAAAATTATGTAATGCCGGGCAAAATTAAACATGTGACATTTAACATGGTGTGTGAAAAATAGAATTTTCACAACTAAAAAATTTCTAAGTCCCCGGAATACATATGAAAAATGGAAAAAGGAGGGGGTGTGACACAGGTGACAAAAAAGGGTGCGATACTTCGCAGGTGCGAAAAATTATAAAATCCTTATATAATTATATATATTATTTTCTTTAATAATTTTATATTATATATATTTTAATAAAAATAATTTTTTCTTTAATTAAAATACTATTTATAGTAATTTTTATTAATTTTTAATATTTACTAATATATTATAAGTATATAAAAATTTATTAAGAATTTTATTAAATAATATTGATAAAATATTTTAATATTTAAAAATTCATATTATAATATTTTATTTAAATTAAATAATAAATATAAAACCAACACCGATGGTGACTTAGTTTATCTCATTGTAAAGATGCAATTGAATCACTTATTATTAAGGATATTGATTCAATATGGGGTTAGAGGGGGTTCAAAAAATAATTTTGTAGTATAGCAGGTCTCTGGATACTAAGTTTCTTTGACCATGGGAAGGTTCCTCTAAGATGGAAATATTATGGAATACAGTTCCGTATTTCTACTTATTATACAGAAATAACATCCACCAACAATGCACATATGAGGTTTCTTAGGATGATGGGTGGTGGTATAATTAATTATATTAGATAGTTTGTAGTTACAATTTTTTTTTGTATATTATAATATTAACTCTAATAAATTATATCATGTGCTGCGAAAAAAAAATAAATAAATATGAAACCATATAGCTTTTGTTAGGACTATAATATTTATTACATAATATCTTAGAGGGTGAAGAATATTTGAAGGCCTTATATATATAAGTATAACATTATAGAGTGTGATTTTAGGAGTCTGCTACTTTGTCTTATTCAATTTGAAAAATAAAAAAAAATGATATTAAATTTACTTACCAAAATAAATCTCAATAGTTCTCTTTTATGATTAAAATATTAAAGAAATATTAACTATTTCAAAACTACTTTTGACTAACAGAACTATAACGTTCAGACATTTTCGTTAAGAAATCAAATTAAAGATATAACGAACATAAAAAGTTTATAATAAGTAAAGGTTTATTTTATTATTTATTTATTTGGATTTCTAAAGTTCTATCCATTACTGAGATAAAAAATCTGATTTTACAAAGTCAAAAAACTATCCTTTTATAATACTTTAAGTTACACTACATTTTATCCTTCTATTATATTTTCAATTCTTCAATTTTTAACATCTTTCTTTTTTTTATGTAATCAATGATGTAAAGTTTATAGTAACAAAGTATGAGCCATAATTATTCATAATTAAAGTTAATAAAAAAAGATAAGAAAGAAAATAAAGAATTATTTCTAATATTTCTTATCCTATCATATGATTAATTATCACATGATCCACTAAATATAAATATCCTTAAGTTTATATATTTTTAGCAAATTAGTCTATTTTTTAAAAATTAAAACCAGGGATATGTAATTTTCTTTTTAATTTTGATAAACTTTTTTATTTTTGTAGTTTTCATTAAGCTTTACAATTTTTTTAAAAAAAGCATTAAAATTGGTCTACTGAATGCTAAGAAATTTGCAAAAAATGATTTTTTGAATTTAGCAAAAAAGGGCATTATAACTTATATCCAGGATTCTACTAAATCATACCACTAGTATTCAACACCATAGTGTGTTTTTTTTCAAAAACTATAAACTAAACTAAACAAGTTATGCCAATTAAAATTGCATAGTATCCTTAAAATAATCAGAAAAAAAATTTAATTAGTACCATTTTTTTTATATATTTCAATATTATAAAATAAAAAAAAAAATTCAAAAAACTTATAAGAATACTATATGTGAAATATATGCTGCAGAATTAAATACTATATAATTATTATATTAATAGAATAAGCTTAGCTAATTTACTAATAATATAGAATAAAAAAAAGTAATAAAAATAAATAAATAAATATATATATATATATATATCAATTTTTTTTTTTTTTTTTAAAAAAAAAAAGACATGTAACTACTGTACTTTAACTACTTTATTCAACCTATCCAATTTTACAGATGTATCTTTTTAAGAGGTAAATCAATTAAGATAAATAATGTTAATAATTTTTATTAAAAGAAAATTATAAACATTTTTATAAGAATTATAATTTAACTTTATTTAATACACTGGAAGAAACTCTATTCTTACCCCAACAAATTTCACTCCAAATTTACATTTATATATACAATAATTAAGAATTTAGTAAAATTATTTCATTATGTTACTAGTTGACTAATAATTATAAATTAATGTAGCGTACAATTTTCCCTAAATCCCTATAAATTTTTATTCATTCCCATATGCTAATTTTATGAGACTTCTAAATCCTTCCTCACAATTTCTCTACCTCCATTAAGGGCATATTTAAACTACAAAAAAAGAACATCCTCTCAAATAAACTATAAACGATTAATGATTTTAAATGAAGATCAGTATAAGAGAAAAATTCATTTTCAATAATACAATTGCATAATATATTGGAGCTTTTTTTTTCCGACGTTCATTTTGATCAAGACGAAGAATGTGAACGATATTTTAAGCTCAAATAAGTTCTTTAAATAATTTTCTTGCAAAATAAAGATAATATAATAAATCTTTTAAAATAAAGTAATAAAATACACATATGAATAAATAAAATTCAAAATTACATCGCCTGTACCTGATGTGAACCCATAGTAATGAAATTTCCGGGCCAAAACTGTGCTGCTATACACCCTCTATTTTTCCTACTAAATTCTTGATAATACGCTTTCATGTCTTCAGTGTTCCCCAAATAAAACACCACGTCTTTAAGCCGACGATGCGTTTGTAATTTTTCTAAATGTTGTCGTCGTGCATCTTCACCCGGATATATTGTTAATGATTCAAGATTTTTGAATTTCAATAACGCACGGAATAATGACTTTATGAGAAAAATATAAGAATATCAGTATTATATTAAATCACAAAAGAACGTCTCATTAAGAACAATCCAATAACTTACCGTAGGACTTGTTTCTTGATGATATGTATGAAGCTCCAGAATTTTCAGTTTCGGACATCTCTTTGCTAACCTTTCAAACAAATAACCATCAAACCTATATTTATCGTATGACTCCGTATCAGTTATACAAGTATTTCTATCATGAAACTTTAGTACTTCAAGAGTTCCTCTATTACGATTAGCTAAGGTAAAAAGAAAGGCTGCCGTCATTTGCCAATTATATCTCCTGCTACAGAATTCGGCTTTAACCGTCACCAAATTTTTACAATCTCTAGCAACTTTAACTAAAGAATTTTGCGTTAAGCTCTCACAATGTACCAGATGTAGTTCCTGTAATTTTGGACAATTGTCAGCAATTGTTATTAATCCGTCATCCTTCAAATCTTTTACATGGTAAAATTGCAACTTCTTCAAGGCGACATTCCTATTACAAGCAAGTGCTTCAAAAGATGCATCTGTAAATCCACCACACCACCACAAAGTAATGGCTTCCAGACTTGTACAATTTTGAGTGATTGGAATGAAACTTTCATCACTAAGACCTTCTCCGAATGAAAGATGTAATTCACGAAGCTTTGTTTGGTTCTGAGACCATGATGATATGAACTGAGGAAAATTATTTTTTCCGAAAATCTTCAAGTTAAAAGTTTCCAATTGGGGAAAAATATGAGCGATAGAAACAGCCATCTCATCATTCAGCTCCGTTGCGAATGTAAAATCAAAATATTTTAGCTTTCGACACCCCGATAATAAAATTCTCAAGCCATCATAGTTAACACTACGGCAAGTTAATTCTTCAATGTTCGGAAAAGATTTGACAATAATTTGTGCCATCTTTAATCCTTTGATCTCCCAACGGGTTTTGAGCCTATTGATCCTTGGACAGTGATCGCCAATCTGTTGAAGAATCCAAGCGCATTTATCAGTATCACCATTTCCAGGAATTTCTAAAGACGTTAATTTGGGACAAAATCCTTCAGCAATTGGCATTAAAGTTGAATCTAAAGCGTGCTGCCAAATTGCCTCTGTTTTGAAAGAAGTCAACCCCGGCAAGATCTTCAAAAACATCGCTACATGTACGGGTTCAAAAGTACCATGAAGGCAATAAAACTCAATATGCTTCACGTTAGTACAATGGTTAGCGATATATTTGAGCTCAATAACATTATACTTGTCTTTCCCGCATCGAGGATGAGGACAAAATTTTAATCTTTGAACCATTTTTGCGTAATCAAACGTAGTGTTTGATGATTTCAAAGTTCTAAACCATTTTTTGTATGATTCGTAAAATTTCCATTCAGGATCTTTCCATAAAACTCTTACAATCGTCTACGAATTAAAATAACATTAGCGTTAATTATATTTGAACACGTGGACGACATCTGATTTGTCAGTGACACAAAAAAATCAATAATTATAAATAATGCAAAAATTGAGGAAAAAATTCGTAATTTTTTGATTAAATAATAGACTTCATCATCCTCAAATTCTCTCAATAACATTTACATATTGTAAATCATAAATTTTATCCCCTGAACAACCTAGATCCAAAGAAAAAGAATAATAAAACAAGGTGGCTTAGTCGTTCTTACCATTGCCCATAGCGAATTAATCAATAGACAAGAAAATAAATCATCCTGATGTTCAAACTCTGAAAAGATCAAGTGTAATAATTCTCCTGTTTGTAACACGGATTGTGCTGCTTTAGTTTTATTGAGTCTTTGATAACTGTATGACATTTTATTATTTTAAGTTTGTTCTCAAAATTGTTCTTTGTGAAATAAATTTATAAACTCGTAAAAAAAAAAAATTTCACCGAAAGGGGTTAAAGAGTGTACAACTTTATAGACTTTTTAGGAATGTGTAACTGGATGATTCTCATTTTAGAAGCAATCATAACAAAAAAAATTTGAATAAATATAATAAAAAATGGGACACGCCACTAATTTAGACCAATCGTATGATGCAACAAAATAACGTGATCTCATATTAACATGATGTCACGATTGTCACGTCTAAAGGGCTGCGGCGAGCAGGTGATCTCAATTAAATACTACGGAGAACAAAACGCAATGCAGCTATGATATTTTTCGGTTACGGTAATCAGGAATTTTGTTCTTAATGCACAACAAAGATTTATTTAAAAATTCATTAATGATATTAGTTTTTCTTGCACTAAACATAACCAAACCTTCAACATCACTGAAACACCTCATCCGGGGGTTCAAGTTATTGCAAAATGGTAAGAAGTTTTCAGATGTATAAAGAGTTATATAAGTCCTATAGATTTTGATTAACTCATTATACTGCACAAAATTTAATAGTCATCATGTCATGATAGTCAATTGAAATCCTTTAACGAAACTTTCTAATACTCAACTACAAGTATTGTCGTAGTTAGTTTTGTGTGGGTGACAATTTGTGGGTGCCTTATTAGTACTGTACTTTTTAATCCTTTACCTATGAATACAAACGAAAGTGTCAGATACGCGTACACATCTCTTATCGTGATAAATTGCAGCGCTAACTCAAACATTGAACCCAAAATAATATCCCAAAGATTAAACTAAACTTGAGTGCCAAGATCTACGTCAAACACTTTGGTTCTCAGCATTTATTGATTGCCAAAATCTCAAACCCCTCAAATTCCAAACTATTTATATATATAAAAATTTTTTTAATGTATTAAATTTATTTTCTAAATATAGATTACCAAATCTTTATTATATACTTAATTATTTACATAATGCACATATACAATTATTAAATTGTATGGTTACAAATACATAAATTCATTACATTATTAATAAAATAAGAACTAATCCTGTATTTCTGTTGGATTATAATTATCTTTATTAATTTACATTTTGTTGTTTAACACATGTCTGGAATTTTGGCATATTGGTATAGTGCAAAAACTATATTTTGCAATATGTAAAATCTAAATTATAATTGGAATTCCCAATAATAAATCAAAAAGACATATATTATATGAATATTTTACACTATTATAATGCAATTGTTGCAATTTTATATTATAAGTAATAAATAAATTTTAATTTATGCTATATAAACTGAAATATAGGTAACTGTAAAAAGTATTTCATTATATTAAGTATTATTGATAAAGAAGGGTTCTTAACAATGAACATATACAGAATTAAAAGAAATTTAATAAGCTAAAAAACATAATTTTTTATTAATACTGTATATTTGGATGATAAATATAGTATTATATTAAAACAATTACAAATTTTAAGTTTTAATTCTGCAATTTTGGTTAAAATTAATATAATAATTTTAGATAAAATTATTTTTAGAAAGTTATTAAGTCATAATTCTATTACATTAATATTAATTAAAGAAAGGTAAATTTATTTATTATTATCCAAAATTACATATAATAACATTTTATTCCTTAATATTAAAATTTAATTTATAAAAATAATTTATTTTTATATGGTAAAATTACTTTAACTAATAATCTGAATTCAATAAAATTTATACCATTAAGTTCATCTTAATGAAAAGAATTCAATTGTAATAATTTTATTTTTTTAACTTTAATATTTACTGAGTTGTTAATTAATACAAAGTAATTTTTTATTTGATATAGATAAGAAATATCTAAAATTCTAATATAGAATTTCTTTTTTCTGTTTTTTATTTTATAAGACTCTTAAAGAAGCTCAAATTTAGAACTAGGAAAATAGCGTTTGGAATGATAAGCTACGTGATTAATGTTTCAATAATTTTATATTAATTATAATCAAAGTCTTATAAAAGAAAAAAAGAGGAGATAATGATAAAGCAATTCTTTAATAAATATAAAGCTTTAAAGTTTTGAAATATCAAAACTTACCATAATGCTATCTGTCACCTAGGGATAGAAGTCCAACAAAACCTACAAAAAGAAAAAGGAAACATTATAAAATGACTCTTATAAGAAAATCTGAAATATCAAAATTTACATATCTATCACCAAAAAAATGAAGTCTAAAACCTATAAAGATTGAAAAAGAAATATTAGAATGTTTTTTAAAGTTAATTCTAAAATTTCAACTCAAAGGAAATTAATATACCATTATCTTAAAAAACTGAAACCTACAAAATTAAAGTTAAAAAAAAGAAATGTCAGCGTGATTTTTAAAGTCAACTCCAAACTTAAGAAAAATAGTTTACTGAATTTAAAGGAGTTCAGAAATATGAAACCTACAAAACTAAAAAAAAATATTAGCGTATTTCTTAAAGTAATCCAAAGCATTTCTCAAAAAAATAACCTACCTGAAGTCCAAAAAAAGATGAAATCTACAAAACAAAAAAGAAAATAAACATTAGGATGTTTTTTATAAGGTAAATAATGAATCCCTTTCAAAAGAAATAACCTATCATTTGAAAGTCATTTTTAGGAAAGCTGCTACTTACAGAAAATAAAAAAAATAAACATTTAATATGTTTTTTACAAGTAATAATATAATTCTTCTCAACTTACTATTCAATAACCCTTTCTGAAGAAGCTATTGCTTACAAAAAATAAAAAACTGAATATTTAGTATATTTCTTATAGGAATAGTGAATCCTTTTTAACTTATCATCTGAAAGTCCACTCTGGAGAAGCCAAAACTTATAAAAAATAAAAAAAAGAATTAATATATTTTTAATGCTAATGAATTTTTCAAATAAAAATTAACTTTAGCTTTCTGGTTCTTATTTTTACTTATGTAAAGCTTTTTTCAAATTTTTTCACCAAGATTCTGTGTTCTAAAAAAGAGAAAAAAGAACATTAAGAACCATACATTAAGATAAAAATTGTAAAAATTGAAGAAGAGAGAGTAAAAGGAAGGGAAAATGAAATTATAAAAGAAAAAGGAAAGAATAAAGAAAAAAGGATTTTTTCTTTGTATGACTTATTTGATTTGTGATAACATGATATAACATTTGGTTTTTTTTGTCTTTTTCAAAAAATACATTTCTATAAGATCAGTAGGAATGGGTTTTTAATTATATTTATTTGATTTATTTAATAAAAAAAAATGGATGTGATAATTTATGTGATATATATTATGACATATTACTTGATGACATCATAGGAGAGGACAGAGGAACTCATATAATTGATTATTTTGCTCAGTATATATACAGTCAATCCTCTATATAGTGAACTTTTGATATAGTGAATTTTAAGTACATTTATAATTAATTTACCTTTGTTATAGCGAAATAACCAATCAAATTGCTTAAAATCTTCACTATAACCCTATAGCAAAGTGAAGTCCAGAACCTAGGATTCATTATATAGAGGGTTAACTGTATATACAATATCCTTTATTTCACTTCAAACAATAAGATAAAATTTATGATGGCTAAAAAACAGGAGTATATAATTTAAAATTTTTAAAAAATACTTTTAAAATGAGCAATTTTTAAAAATTTTAGCAAACTTCATATATGATTTATATATAAATTATTTGGAATTCTCTTGTATTATTATATATTAACTATTAAATTTTATTTTAAAAATTTATTAAATATAACTTAAACTATTATTTTTAAAATTATTACTTTAAATAACTGATTTTTATTTACTAAAAAGCCAGATTTTTTTTCAATACACTAGTTTAAATAAATTTTTTGGATTATTTTTAACATTTACTAGAAGTGAAATTCACCTGAAGTGATTTTTACTATATTATGTAATTTATAATTATTAAATTTTTTTCATTTTGAAAAAAGTAAAAAAAAGCAAAAAAAATTAAGATTTTTACAATTTTTACATGATATTATGTAATCAAAAATATAATAAAAATACAATATAAATGAATAAAAATATGTAGAATTTTTTTTTCTTTCTAATGAATATTTTATTATGATTATTAAGTAAAAAATAATCAACTTTTATTAGAAGTAAATATGCTATTGAATAATAAGAAAATTGTGTAAAAAAAAATCTTCTAATCTTTCTACCTATTAAGGTATAGCAGTTCTTTATATAATTTTTCAACCCTTTAATAGAATGCATTAGCAGCATTGCAACATTATACGATTTTATGTTTTCTCTAATTAAGTAATATGTAACGCAATTAAATTATCAATTAATAAATTTGTTTGGAAAAAATTTTTTGAAACTATTAAAAAATGTTTTTTAATGTTTTTTATTATTATTCTATTATAGGGAATCAGTTTCAAGTTGGATACTAAATCCCATAGAACAGTTTCAAAAATTTTTTCAAAACTATTAAAGAAGCGTTAATAAAATTTTTTTTATTTTATTATAGGGAATTGGCTCCAAGTTGGATACTAAATCCCATAGGTTAGTTTGAAAATTTTTTTGAAACTTAAAAAATAGTTTGACATTTTTTTCTATTATTGTATTATAGGGAATCAGTTCTAACGAATTCCATAGGTTAGTTTTGAAATTTTCAAAACTACTAAAAAAATGTTTTTAACATTTTTTTATTATTCAATTATAAGGAATCAGTTCTAAAGTTAAATACCGAATCTCATAGGTCAGTTTCGAAAAAAAATTTTTGAAACTATTAAAAAAAATATTTTTTAACGTTTTTTATTATTATACTATTATAGAAAATTGGCTCCAAGTTGGATACTGAATTCCATAGGTCAGTTTTGAAAAATTTTTCAAAATTATTAAAAAAAATGTATTTTTAATGTTTTTTTATTGTTTTGTAGGAAAATCGGCTTCTACTTGGATACTGAATCCTAAAGATAAAGTTTTGAAAATTTTCAAAACTAAAAAAAATGTTTTTAACATTTTTTTTATTCTTTTTATAAGGAAAATAGTTCTAACATAGTTACCAGATTTCAAAGTAAAGTTTCAAAGTAAATTTTGAAACTTTTTAAAAAAAATGGTTTTATCATTTTTTTTAATTCATTTTGTAGGAAAAATGGCTTCAACGTAGATATTGTAATCCTAAATGTAAGTTTTGAAATTTTTTTTGAAACTATTATCATGAGAAAAAAAAATGTTTTTTAACGTTTTTTTTATTTTTTTTGTGGGAAACGGCTCTGAAGTTGGATATCAGGTCCCATTCTGTAAGTTTCAAAAATACGAAACTTCATATTAAAAAAAATGTTATTTTAACATTTTTTATTTTTTTTATAAGGAAATGGTTCCAAAGTTGGATACCAGATCCTATTATGTAAGTTTTGAAAATATGAAACTTTATATTAAAAAAACGTTATTTTAATATTTTTTATTTCTTTTTATAGGAAAATGGTTCTGAAGTTGGATATCATACTCCCAATAGTAAGTTTAAAAATATGAAACTTTATATTAAAAAAAATGTTATTTTAACGTTTTTTTATTTCTTTTTTGTAGGGAAACAGTTTTGAAGTTGAATACTGTAATCCCAATAGTAAGTTTCAAAAAATGGGATTTGAAACTTTAAAAAAAATGTTTTAATAGCGTTCTTTTTTTATTTTTCTGTAGGAAATTGGTACCAATGTGAATACCAGCTTCTATAAGTAAGTTTTGAAAAATAAACAAAACTATTAAAAAATAACGTTTTAATAGCATTTTTTATTATTTGTAGGAAAATTGGCATCAACGCGGATACCGTAATCCTAAAGGTAAGTTTCAAAATTTTTTTTTGAAACTATTATCATGAGAAAAAAAATGGTTTTTACCATTTTTTTTTATTTTTTTGTGGAAAATAGCTCTGAAGTTGGATATTGGGTCCCATTATGTAAGTTTCAAAAATACAAAACTTCATATTAAAAAAAATGTTATTTTAACGTTTTTTTATTTTTTTTTGTAGGGAAATAGTTCTGAAGTTGAATACCAGATCCCATTATGTAAGTTTTGAAAATATGAAACTTTATATTAAAAAAAATGGTATTTTAACATTTTTTTATTGTTTTGTAGGGAAATTGGCTCCTATTTGGATACCGGTTAGTTTCAAAAAAAATGATTTTTAATGGATTTTTTATTTGTCTATTTTGTATGAATCAGTGT
>JADRCO010002639.1:0-12885 GCA_021464525.1 Rhizophagus sp. LPA8_4_AMF
TAGACTTAGTAGAGTTATTAAAATTATATAAAATAACAGATAGGGATAGTATTCTGAACAATTTGGTTACTAAAATTGTTTTAGATTTTAAAATTCTTATATGGGAATATAGGAATACTAAACAATTAGATTTTGAATGTAAAAATGGTATTAGTAAAAGGAAGAAGCATTTAGTTAATAAGTTAATAATTCTAAATTGACTTCGGTTAAACTAGAAAAGGTTTTGCGTTCAAGATGGGCTTTTTGGAATAGCTTGGTATTTGAATAGGAAGGTCATTAGTCAAATTTTTAAGTCTTTCATGACATAAGTCACCTTTGATTTTGAGGTGACTGGTCAATCCTTTTGATTTCAAAGGGGCAGTTAGTTGGTAATGCTTAATTTTTATTAGAATACTTTAATTTTGTTTTACTTTTTGTAAATTTATGGTATTACTTTAGCATTTTTATCAATAAATATGATCGTGCCTTTTAAAAGAAAAAAAAAAAAGTTTTTTTGATAAAAATTTCAAAATTTTGTTATGGTTAATATCAAATCAATATTTGTTAATATAATTATTATTCAAGTTAAAATTTTTGCAATCAGTATTTTTTAATTCTGATTAAAATTATAAATCAGCATTTTAAACTCTAGCTAAATTAAAATTTTTGGCTAGAACTAAGTACTAATAATCACTAGTGATGATATAAGAACTGAATAATATTAAAAATAAATCTGATTTTTGTATAAACCTTATAATAAATTCTGGTTTCAAATGTATAAATTAACTTTTTAGCTTCAAATCCTGCTATTTTGAGAACTAATAATTGGATTTTAATGATCTTAGACTTGTTAGATTTATTTATCTCATTGAGACAAAATATTTTAATATTATATTATCTTTGTAAGTGCAATATTAACTGAAATATTTCATTTTGAAATTTTATTACACAAGATCTAAACTATCTTAGTATTATTTATGGCCTTAATAATATCACTGCTACCTGCTGGTAAGATTTAGTAATTAATACTCTAATTTTTAATAAATTTTAAGATTTTATTTAAAATTAACTAAAATACTAACTTAATAAACAATATATTATTTTAACTCTATTAAAAGTTTTCTTATATATGTTGTAGGTGAAAACAAAATCTGGTGGTTTCAGGATAACACGTGATCACTATAATATAATTACAGTAGGATTGGTGACATGTATAAGTAGGATCGGCACAGGGACAATAATTTTATGATGCAATAAATCATTAATTATGTATGCAATAAAAGCAAAATATGCATTTTTAAGTGCATGTTAATTTTTACAATTATGCATAAATTATGTGCCTAAAACCATAATTATGTTTAATTATGTACATTTTATTATAGTAAAAATTCAAATAAAAATTTATTTACTTATTAAAAGTAATAGTTTTAACTTCTAACACCATTAAAAATACATTATATTTAACCCTCTAAGAGAATCTTTAGAAAGATTTTGACAATTATCATTTAAAAGGGAATTGTACATTGAAAAATTTTATTCAACAGAATAACTTGATATTAGGATCCTGCTTACTTTTAATAGAGGTCTTCAGAATTATAAGGTAAAATTTATATCAAAATTAAAATTTAGGTCTCTTAATGGCTAAGGGTAAAATTATATATATAATGAATAATAGTCTCAGGGTTTATAAGGTAAAATCAAAAAAGGTCTTCAGTTTTATAAGGTAAAATCGAATATTTAGTTTATACAGGTTTCGGTATATAATAAGGTAAAATTGTTTATAAATTTTGATATTTATCTTATATTTATAAAACTGATTTAATTGCAATATTGCATAACATTTACAATAACAACTGAATACCTGATCTACTGTAAATCAGATTTTTAATTTTACCATTTTAAAATTAAAACTGCATTTTTTTATTACATTTTAAACATTTTTTCTGGATCTTTTTTAAATGTTTCAGTATAAGTGTTTTTATTTTAAGAAAAATAATATAATAATAAAAGAATGTTTATTAATGTTCTATTTGCTTCTTTTTATAAATACTGGCTCAGGACTTTGAAATTAAGTGGGTGAATTTTTTTTGTATTAATTTAATAAAAGAACATTTATTGACGTTTTTTCTACACTTTTTTTGTAGGTACCAGTTCAGGACTTTGAAACTAGGCAGGTTGGTTATTTTTTTTATATTAATTTAATAAAGAACATTTAGTGACGTTCTTTCTCCTTCTTTTTTGTAGATACTGGCTCAGGATTTTAAAATTAGGCGGGTAGGTTATTTTTTTTGTAAAAGAACGTTTATTAACATTATTCTTTCTACTTATTAACGTTCTTTTTGCTTCTTTTTTGTAGGTACCAGTTCAGAACTTTGAATTAGGCAAGTTGGTTATTTTTTTTGTATTAATTTAATAAAGAACGTTTGCTGACATTCTTTCTCCTTCTTTTTTGTAAGTACTGGCTCAGGATTTTAAAATTAGGTGGTGGGTTATTTTTTGTAAAAGAACGTTTATTATCATTATTCTTTCTGCTTATTAATGTTCTTTTTGCTTCTTTTTTACAGGTACCAGTTCTGAACTTTAGAATTAGGCGGTAGGCATTTATATCAAAGGAGAAATTTTTTTTATATTAATTTAATAAAAGAAGAACATTTCTTAATATCCTTCTTGTTTCTTTTTATTAGAAACTGCATATATAATTTCAGCATTCATTATTATAATTTGCGATTCACAGATTTTTGTCCAACTTAACCAAATCAGATAATCTTTTTTTATAGATATTTGATTTAAACTTTTTTTCTTTTTTTTAGATAAACTTGGACTTGAAGGTATGTAGTATGAGTCAGAAGTTTTATCTAATTGCTTTAAAGAAATGTATTAACATTTCTTTTTTTTTTACTTTTAGAACACTAGACTTTTAGCCAAACCTGAATTTGAAGATATGTAGTATGAGTTGGAAGGTTTATCTAATTACTTTAAAGAAATGTATTAACATTTCTTTTTTTTTTACTTTTAGAACACTGGACTCTTAGACAAACCTGAATTTGAAGGTATGTAGTATGAGTCAGAAGGTTTATCTAATTACTTTAAAGAAATATAGTAACATTTCTTTTTTTTTTACTTTTAGGATACCGGACTCTTAGATAAACTCAGACTTGAAGGTATTTAGTCTGGATTAGAGAGTTTTTTTAATTGCTTTAAAGAAATGTATTAACATTTCTTTTTTTTTACTTTTAGGATGCTGAACTTTTAGATGAATCTGAACTTGATGGTATATTACATAGTATGGAATTATGATGGAAGTATTATTTAATTATTTTAAAGAAATGCGGTAACATTTCTTTTTTTACTTTTAGGATATTGGACTTTTGAATATAAAAAAAAGATTAGGAATAATAATAGGATTGGGTTAATAGTTTTTATTTTATTATACAAAAGGTGGCAGTCTTTGATAAATTGTATTTAATATAATAAAATAAAATATTCTAATAAAATATTATAATAAGACTTTTAACTGCATGTGAGTTTATTAGTGATTATCATTACGTATCTAAAAATATCTGTAAATCTATAAAATCTGGGTAAATTTATCTGTGAATATAAATTACTATTTGGATATGTATAAATATCTAGATAGGTCATCCACAGATCTAATCACTACTTTTTATAGATACCAACTTTGGACATTCAGTTATTATATAAAATTTGTGTGATTCCAGAATATTAGCATAAAAATATCATGTTGAAATAAACATTTTGTTTAATAATTGAATATTGTAAAAAAAAATTTAGGTCTCCAGTAATCTAAGGTAAAATTCAGTATAATTTTAAAAGGTCATTATATATATAAGGTAAAATTATAAGACAAGAAGAGTTGGTAAAATTACTAGTAAATTTGAAATTTTTTTAGAGATCTCTATTAAAAGTAAGCGGGGTTCTTTGATATTGCCAACCAAATGTAATTCAACGCAATATTAAAAAGAATTGGCAATTGTGTCACTTTATTTAACCAATATTGATCCAATTCAATTTCACCTAAAAATTCATTTTCTAAGCCACAATAAATTTCCCATTCCTGTAATAATTCTCTGATGGATTGGAGGATTCTTTAATTACACTATACTGTCTAATATTCTTTTGTAAAAAATCTCCAATATGAATATATTTTGGATTGAAAACTTGATATAGATTAAAAAGTGACTGAGATAGATGATTAGAAATATGTGCAACAAATTTGTTATAAGCTGCTTCAAATGCCATTTGAAAAATAGCATAAAATTTATTTGTATTAAACCGGTATTGAGTAATTAAATTTTCCAAAGAAGTTCCAAAATCATTTGAATTTCTATAGGTTTCAATGTAAACTGTAAGATGTTGAAGTCGTAATTCAACAAGTGGGAAAACTGGTTTCTTTAATTATTGAAAAAAATCAAGATCTCAAATAAATTCATTAGCATAAAATGAAATGAAATTAAGGTAAATGGTAATAATCCCTAATTCTCGTTTATTTTGTAAGTAAGAATTAATTGTTGCTAATGTATTATGTTTTTTGTTATCATTAAATTCTTCTTTAAAAAAATTAGGCCAATAGATAATATGATCCTTTGCATAAATTACCATCTGAAACTAAGAATTCTAGCATGTTTTATTGTATAAAGGAATTTTATATGGTTTGGAAATTCCATGCATTTTCAAATAGATTAGATATCACCCTCTCTAGACAGGAGAATTAACAAAAATCTCTTTGACTTTATCCAAAAAGTCTTTTAAAATATGAAATTAGGGTAATGTTCTCCATGAATCCCTATAATTTTTTTACATAAAATATTGAATTTATTATAATTTAGAATTCAAATTATTTAAATATTTTTATTAATTACATTTTTTTTATACTTTCACTACAATTTTTTTCTTTTCTAATTATTATAGTATATAAGATTATTTTTTTCCCACTATCTATTACAAATACAAATACTGAAATTATTTTCTTTTTGAAAACTATATTATTATAATACTTTTATATTTAAATCTTAAAAAATTATGTGTTTCGGCATTTAAGTTTTTTTTTAAATAACATTACATAAACATATTACAATATTAATTAGTTTTCATTATTCTATTCTTTCTTAAATCTTGAAGATAAATTTTTAAAAATAATTGAAAATTCATACCTGATAAAATTCAAAATATACGTACAACATGGCATGTGAATTAGCTGAGATATTAATGGAGACAAAATATCACGATAACATTTTTTCATATATGCAGCTAAATCTGATAGAAATAGATGAGGTAAATTGAAGGATATATTAAAGTGAGTAAAGATTGTTGTAAGAACTTATCCCATCATAATGTTATTAACAAGTTCAAAAAAATCAACTGAAACTAATTTTGTTTTATTACGATAACAAAAAAGTGTATTTACAACATTTTATGTATAATTATCAGTAGTTTCATCCATGATTATAGCCACAGGTTTTGAATCAAAAAGTAATTTAAGTAACTGGAAGTATTTATTAAAAACGTTAGGTAGGTAATTTTACCTAAAAGTAGGAGCTTGAGGAAAGGAACCTCCATTTTTAATATATTTTTTAAAAAATGGGAGTAGTGAATTGACCTTTTCAAGAGGAATGTCTGCTGTCATAAACATTTCTATAAGGTTTTCTATAAGTTGTCTTTTTAATTCAACAGTTGCTTGAGTAGAGGAGAAGGTGAGCTGCTTATCTTATTACTTTTTTCTTTATGGCTTTTTACATTAGAAATATATTTTTGACTATTACAATGATTATCTATAACAGATTTACGCTTTCATTCTACAGAAATATTACGATAATTGCAAAAAAGAATATTGTCATCAACTCGAAAAATGTCTCTATATTCATTACATTTAATATGAACTGACGCGATTTTTTTGTTTTTTTGGTATTATAAAAGAAAAAAAAGGGATCGTGATTAATAATCTGTGTATCGATCATTAAAAAATGCCTGATCAGCAACAAATTAAAATCAATTTACTGCAGATTATGCGTTCCAATATAGGAAGGTTCGAATTATACAATTTTATGATGCAATGAACCTAAATTATGTGTTATTGCATAATTTATATGTTTAATGCAAAATTATGCAATTGCCTGCATAGAATCATCATTCCTAATACAGTGTATAAATACGAGTTTTTATTAATAAATATAAATAATAATATAAAATAATATAAATATATACAGATTATTAAATAAAATAATAATGTATAAATAAATAAATAAATATCTTTAAGGATTTTTTCCTATCCTTAGGATTCTTTAAACTTTTTAATTTTAAGGATCCGCTAAGGTGGGAAAGAATCTACGCATATTCTTATTAATTACGGAAAATAAGAATTCCATGTGGATCCAGACTCCAAAAATTTTACTAATGATAATATATCAATACCAGCCAAATAATCATATAAAACCAGTATTTACCAAATGAGATAATACTTTTAAAGTTATTATGAAAGATATTATAAGAGGACCCAAACATCTCTTATATAACTCACAAGTAATACAGCCAACTTTTCTATAGTCACACATTTGGGATAACTTATATTTGGTAACTATAATGAGATGTAATTATAAGCAATAAATCACATGATCTAATCAGTAATTTTTAACCAGAATTATTAATAATTTTAATTAAAATATTTAAATCACAATAATTTTGTCAATATTAATCCAATTGCTATGAAATTACTACTATTAGATTCCTCTCAATTAGATGATTCTAATGAGTTTAAAATCATTAAAATCTGAATACTAGAACCTGTAGTAGTCAAAATAAAGTCAAAATAATTAATGCTACATGAATTTTATATATATAAAATGCTGATTCAATCAAAAAAATTGGATTTTTTGGTCAATATTAATCCAATCGCTATAAAATCACTACTATTAGATTCCTCTCAATGAGACAATTCTAATGAGTCCAAGATCATTAAAATCTGATCTTTAGAACCTGTTGTAATTAAAATAAAATCAAAATATTTAATATTACGTAAATTTACATATATAAAATTAGTGTTCCAATCTGATGGATATCCGTCATCCATTTATCTGATCTGACTAAATTCGCTATCCATTTATCTGATCCAGTTAGAAATCCGTTATTCAGAATATTTGCATAAATATCATCCAGATCATCTGAATAATCCTTACATAATCTGAATTTATCTGTATTACCGATCATGATTTTTATAAGAAAAAAATTTTTTTTAATCTAAAATTTGTCTGATAGAAAATATCTTATTGGAAGGACATTCACTTCTACCAATAGTAACAGAATTTTAGTACGAAAATTTTGGTTTTTTTACTTATTTTTTAGAAACGTTTTAATGTTTGTTTCTTCTTTTTTTTTAGAGATTACGGTTTCTTGGATTTTGGAACTTGATAGTAAGTTTTTAAGCTATTTTTTTAACTTTGGAAACATTCTAATATTTCTTCGCTTCTTTGTTAGACATTGCAGCTTCTGGGTTTTGGTAAGTTATAAGATTTCTGTGTGATTTCATTTAACTTAGAACCATTATAATGTTCGTTCCTTCTCTTTTTTTTAGATATTACGGCTTCTTGGACTTTGCGACCTGATGGCAAGTTATAAGAGGAACATTCTAGCATGTTCTAACGTTCGTTCCTTATCTTTTTTTTGACATTATAGCTTCTCAGACTTTGGAACCTGATGGTAAGTTATAAGAAAGCATCTGCGTTATTCTATTTTAGCTTTAGAAACGTACTAACATTTCTTTCTTTCACTTCTTTGTTAGGTATTGCGGCTTCTTGGACTTTGGTAAGTTATAAGGAGGTGTCTGTGTTATTTTATTTAACTTAGAACCGTTCTAACATTATTTCTTGTCTTTTTCAGAAGGTACTTTATTTTATTTTGAAACATCCTTTATTTATTGTGGCTTTTAGATTTATAATTTCTATCTTTAGAATATGCTAGTGATTTTCTTAAACAACTTAAGGTTGGACATGAACAAATTCTGATTTACAGTGTATTTGGAAAAATATAGCATCGATAGGTGGCTTAAAGTTTTTTTGTTATTAGGATGAACCTGGTCTCAAACCGGAATTTCTAGTAGGATTTTATTTACTACAAAAAAAAAAGATTTACCGCCTGATTTACAAAAAAATACTTTATACGCGATTTATTAAAAAAAAAAATTCATAAAAAAATCTATATAATTAAAAAGAATACAATGAATTATTATATTAATATGGCAGTAATACGGCATATGATCAATTTATAGTTTTTATTGATATAAAGTTGTTTTATTAATATTAATATTTATATATGTAATAATAATAATAAAAAAAAAAAAAATTTTATGAATAAAACATAATAAACTCTGTCCCTACTAATTCATTGACTAATTATTACTTTAAACATCTTAAACATTCAAAACTGGAGAATGAATACTATCAAGATGTTTACCATTCCTTTTAAGAAATATAATTCTTTTAAAAAGTGCAGAACTTGTTCAGGCTCGCTTCACAGTTAAGAGATTGCCAGCATCTGAAAACAATCTTTTGGATGCTGTAGAACAAGCGTAAACTGCTAAATATTTTTTAGCAAGTTTACTTAAAACTGGAAATTTTTCACATTTTTCATACCACCAAGTAGAGTAATTATCTTCTAAATCAATTTCCTCTAATTTCAGATACTCTTCAATTTCATCACTTATAGGTGTTTGGAACTTTTTAAGACTGGCCAGAACAGTAAATTGTTTTGTTTTTTTGGTTTTTTTCTTTGATTGTTTATTTGTAAAAGTATCTGAAATTGTAGTATCTAATTCTTGGTCTAGCTCATCCTTCATTTCATTAAATTTTTCACGTAATAATTCCTCAGTTGTAAATCGATTTCTTGCTGATACAAAAGACAAATTTTTCATGTGTGGATCTAAAAAACTAGAAAGAAGAGCTTCAGGTGTAGTAATATCTTCCCAATAATGATCCATAGCACTGTATAATGATTTTTGATTGTATTAACAAGTCCATCACAGTCAATAGGATCATTTAAATATGATTGTTTTACAGTAACATTTGGATCCTCTTCATTCAAAATATTTTCATCAAATACAGTTTCATCATTTGAAAAATCCAATGTAACAGTTATATTAATAGATTTTCGTAATTTAGAAGTTAATTTTTTCTTGATATCAATTAAAATAGGAATCATCATTGAGTGGGTACAATAGGTACTTCCACCTAAAAGTTCAGTTGCTTCTGCAAAAGGTCTTAAAACTGGTATAAGCTTTTTTATTGTATTCCATTCTTCCTCTGATAACATAATCTTTTGAAGATTTTTGTAATCTTTTTTTGATTCTCTATCATTTTTAGAATTAAGAGTATTTAATAATATATTAATATGCTTTTTAAGTTTTAAAAGTCATTTCCAGGCCAAGTACGAAGAATTCCAACGTGTTGGACAATCTGCAATTGCATGGAGATATTCTGCTGTTTTACTTGGTTGCTTTAAAATTAAAATTAATTAATAATTTATTATAAATATCTTTATTGAATTAATATATTAAAAAAATATTAAGTAGTATACTTACAATATCATCATCATCATTATCATCATGATCTTCCTCCTCCTCCTCCTCCTCCTCCTCATTATCATCATCATCATCATCATCTTCTTCTTCCTCATAATCATCATCCTCTTCATCATTACCATTTTCTTCACTTTCTTCATATTCACTTCCACTATCATCACTTTTTTCATTATCATCATTACTATCATAATCACCATCTTTTTTTTTATGAGTTCCTTTCGCTTGCTTTCTTTTTAATCCATCAGCTAATTCAGGAAACCTTTCTTGAACTTCCTCCAAACGCTCACTTTGTTTAGGGCGCATAAAAAAGTCAATGAGATGTTTAACTCGAGCTATTAATTTTTTTGCAGGTTTTAGACCTTTACCGATAATTAACTGAAGAGTATGAGCAGTGCATCTGGACCAATTTATACCATCCATATTTTTTACTGCTTTTTTCATATTGCTTCCACTGTCTGTGGTAATACTAAAAACCAAATTTCTTAATCCCCATTCTGATAAAATTTCTTCAAGAACACTTAAAATGTTTTCTGCTGTGTGGGGATATCTTATATAAGCCACATCAAGGGTAAATTCTTTTAATTAAAAATTTTGATCGAAATAAGAACAGGTAATACCAAGGTACCCTTGGCGGCTCCTAGCTGTCCAAAAGTCCATCGTTAATGAAATCGAAGTAGCTTGTGTTTGGATTAGTTATTTTAATTTTGGAAATGAATAATTATATGCAGAATATATAATATTTTTAATAGTTTCCTCACATGGCATTTTAAATGCCAGATCTAACTCATTCAGAAAAATCTTTAATCCAACACTAGTAACAACATGAATTGGCTGACAATTATCAATAATCCAATCAGCCAGAAATTGTCGTAATTGAAGTTGCTGTTCTTTAGTATGTACTTGTAGTTTTTTCTTTGTCATAATTTCGTTTGTTCGTTGAACATCATTCAGATCATTAGACTATATATATTAATATAAAATTAGATTAGTAAATGCAGAATATTAACCAATTATTTTAGTAGATCAGATGTTTCACAAACCTTACAAATATTATGTTTAGAACGTAGATTCGAAATTGCATTACCGGTTGAGAAATCTTTTTTTAAATATGTTGTGCCACAAGGTGGAGACGTTGAAGTTTTCTTATATTGGCAAACGATAACCATTACTTTTTCTTTTTTTTCACTGTTTTCTTGTTCAGTGCTTTCGACTTCAATTTCCAATTCTTGTTGTTCAAAATAACGCCATATCCAGCTATTTCTGGTACGTGAAAGAACATTTTTAAGTTTCTTTTTATTAGAAGAGTTTGACATAGTTTCGTGGGAATAAAGTTGTGAAATAATTACAATGGTAAATAAATATTTGTAGCTGATTTTTGTGTAACATTTTTGATTTCTTTTTTTTGCAGCTTAGAAACGTATCTGTAATTTTTTTATTTACGAAAAAATATTATTCTTTAAATTATGAACTAAACAAATACACCTAATATTAAGAATTTAAAATAAATTTAATCATTATTTTTTATTGCAAAGTATCATGGTTAAAGAAACAACAATGCCCAAAAAAAAGAGAGTAAGAAACATTAAAAAAATGAATATTTCTAAGATTAAACGAAATAACTTAAACACTCCTTATAACTTACCATCAGGATTTCAAAGTCCAAGAAGCCACAATGTCTAAAAACACATTGAAATTTTTTCTAAAATTAAATAAAATAATACAAATGCCTCCCTTATAACTTATCAAAATCCAAGAAGCCAAAATGTCTAAAAAAGAGAGAAGGAGCAAACGTTAAAATGGTTCTAAAGACAAATAAAATAAAATTCAAATACCCCCTTACAACTTACCAAAGTCAAAATGTATGAAAAAAGAGAAGGAGCGAATGTAAAAATGTCCTAAAGTCAAATAAAATAGTACAACCACCTCCCTTATAATTACCACAATACTACCAAGGTTCCAAAGTCCAAATAAGCCATAATGTCTAAAAAAAGCAAAGAAAGAAGCGTTAGAACGTTTCTAAGTTAAATAAAATAACTCAAACACCTCCTATGACTTACCAATGTCCAAGAAGCTGAAATGCCTAAAAAAAAGAGAAGAAGCGAACGTTAGAAAGTTTCTAAAATCAAACAAAAATTTTCTCATGACTTACTAAAGTCCAAGAAGCTGCAATATCTAAAAAAAAGCAAAGAAAGAAACTTTAGAACGGTTTTAAAATTAAGTAAAATAACTCAAATTTCTCTAGTAACTTACCAAATTTCAAAAAGTTGGAATGTCTAAGAAAAGAGAATAAACTAGTGGAACAGAGTTATTTTCGTGTCAGATATCTGTCAGATGAATCCGTTATTATCCGTCATCTGACATATCCGATCCGTTATTTATCCATCATTTGATTTATCCGATTTGTTAATGTATCTATCATTCGTTTATCCGCTGGATAACGGATATCCGTCAAACAATCCGGATAACGTCTTAACAGATTGGAATACTATATAAAATACTGATTTGATCAAAAAAAATGGATTACTCAGTCAATATTAATCCAAATATTATGAAATTACTATTATTTGATTCCTTTCAATAAGATGAATTCAATAATCTAAAGATCATTAAAATCTAGTCATTAGATCATAAAATAAATATATTTAATAAATATCTCTCTATAATCACATATATATATAATTTTTAAAAACAGATATGATAGTAACTATAAGCAGTTTGTGATTATAAACAATAGATTTTACATATGAAAATTTAGAACTCTTAACTAAGGTGATTATATAGGATAATGTAATTATAACAGAGATAACTATATAGAGAGTTGATTATATATAATAAAATACATTATTTGTAATAACTTAATCAATATCTATGCTAGAAATATGATTTTATTATTATTAAATTCCTCTTACTGAGATGAATCTGATGTATATGATTGTAAAAATCCAATTACTAGATATGGGCCAGTGCAAAAAGATTGATATCTCAACAAAATGCCAATAAAAAAATTTTTTACTATGTAAATTTTTATTTATTTATTTAAATTATATTAATATATACTTGGGAAATATGAAAATATAAGTGTAAGATTAAATTGTGTATTATCAATTAAAATTACTATAGTCCCCAAATTTTTTATCAATTAATTGCGCATTTTTATATTATATTTAAAGTACTTTTTGACATATTTAAGTGTCATTTTCTAAAATTTAATTAAAACTTTATGGGTTTTTTTTTAAAAAATGAATTTATTAATGTATTATGAATAAGATAAAAGATTTGGGTGTGAACTTGAACTTACAATTTTACTTTTACAACCATTT